>JAVFBW010132505.1:11966-23129 GCA_034783835.1 Mopalia ciliata
CCCCCCCCCCCCCCGCCATCACAATAAAAAAAAAAAAAAAATTCCACTTCGGACACCAGTATGATAGGAGTTTGCGTGAGTGACCTTTTCATCACGTCCACACAAAAACTCTCAACAATAGAGAAAACCCTATTGTAAGACAACGACATGATAAGACACAGGGGATACATTTAACAATATTCAATGCACATTTAATGAATATCCCCTTCCCAGACTATGAATCAACATGAACGTGAGAACCATTATTTTTTTATGTTGTTTATGAACATCTATTTACCATTTTTATCCGTCAAAATTCCGAAAAGTAATCATTTTAAAAAAACCCAGAGTAGCTCTGCAGATTTTACCAAGATGATGAAAGACACAATAATCAGCCTTTAAAATTTGACATTTCAGGTCAGGTTGGTATAACCCTTGATGTTTCCTGGGTTGAACCCAAAACTCAGTCTGCTGCTGATATTGCGGCTGCCGACAGAGCTCTCCAGTTTAAACTTGGTTGGTTCGCACATCCAATATTCGGAGACGGAGATTATCCAGCCGTGGTTAAGAAACAAGTCAGTCACTATAGCACAAATTTACCGAAATCTCGTCTACCTGAATTTACAGCCGAAGAGAAACACCTGAACAAAGGTAAAAGATCTGATGTGGGTAATTGTTGTAATGTGAAGGTAGAGAAAACGTTAATATTTTTAGACTTAAATAGAAGCACGTTACCATATCATTTCCATTCAAAATCATACTTACTTTTACCTAGAAACAGGTGCAAACACATCCTTTGTATAATGTTACGCACTTGACTAATAAATTTTAATTAATTTATAATAAGGGGTTGTGTTTTGAATTTTGAGTTTGTATAATCTTTTGTTTGGCTTTTGTTTTAATTGTCAATTTTTCAAAGTAAACCATTTTAAACTACTAATAAATAAATCGCTCTTTCCTTGTCGTCAAGGCGCCGCGGATTTCATCGGAATCAATCAGTACACGACTCAGTTAGCAGCCAATCAAAACACGGGAGGCAATTCTTATGATGGTGACCAAGATTTGGCCATCAGTTCTGATCCCAGTTGGCCAGGGTAAGAAATTATACCTTTCATTGTCACGGTAAGTGGGGATAAGGTATGGAGAGTTCTCGCATTGGGCAACCGCCAGTCAGTTAATTCTTATTAAGTATGTATAGTTTTTTGTATTAGTAGTCGGCATTTTCATGTAAAATTTTTATGTGAGGCTAATGTTAGGTAGAACACGTATTAGTTACACTGTCATTTTTCACAGGACGTCCGCTGATTGGTTGAAGGTGGTACCGTGGGGAATCAGGCGTGTCCTGAACTGGGTGAAAGAACAGTTCCACAATCCCGTCGTGTACATAACTGAGAATGGTCGACCACAACCCGCAGGAGTGACGACGGAGACGCGACACGATTCCTATAGAACCGAGTACATAAAAAAATACACAAACGAAGTGCTCAAGGGTGAGGCCAAGCATTTTTTGATTAAGAATGTGAACAGTAAAAAAAATATGTGTGTTAATTAATTGGATAAATGGATGGATGGGCTGATTGGTTGAGTGATTTAGTGAGTGATTAATTGGTCGAGTGATTTAGTGAGTGTTTATTGATTTCCTGAGTATTTTATTAACTTAGTGAGAGATTGATTGATTTAGTGAGTGATTGATTTAGTTATTGATTGATTTAGTTATTGGTTGATTGGTTGTGTGTTAGTGAATTGGATAGATGGATGGATGGTTGGTTGGTTTATTGGCTGGTTGATCGATCGAATGGTCGATCAATCAATATGGTTAAATGTACAGCTGCTTGTCAGTGGGTCGCAGAACAGCCAACTACCATTTCAGTCTCGCGTCTTTAAAACAGACCAGCATTACTCGAATAGGTTATTTGAAATGGGATTTAAACTTTTTTCCAATATATGAAGAACCACTGAACTTCAACACAACCAACGAGTAGTAAGGAAAGAAATACCAGTGGCAACTTTGACACAACCCGTTTGATTTCTAACATCAAATAAGCTTTTTTTCTGTCCGGGAAGCAAGCTACAGCTTTGGTTTTTATAGCTTTATGAGTTTAGTTGTTGTTGTTGGGTTTTGTTTTTTTGTTTTTTTAGTTTTTTTTTTTACCTCTATATACGATTCTGAGTTACATTATATATCTGATTTGATCATGAGAGCAGATCTTTATGAGAGTATAGTTGTTAAATCTGTATTTTTTCAGCCATTCACTATGAGGGTTGTAACGTGAAAGGATATACACATTGGTCCCTGATGGACAACTTTGAATGGGCCAGCGGTTACTCACAGAAATTCGGGATGTACTATGTAGATTTTAACGACCCTCAACGCCCCAGAACCGCCAAGGACTCGGCACACTACTTTGCCTCACTTATCAAAGCAAACGGATATACTGACCCAAACCCCGTGGGATAGGAACGCACAGTCTATTAAAAAAACTGTAAACTAATCTTTTCAATAAAAGGACATTCATTGACTGACAAACAATTGTTGTCGTTGGCTTATTATTTTTTATAACTTTTCATTAACCCAGTTTCTTCAATAAATGAAACTAAATGTTAGGTTTTTCTTTTGCTTGTGTTTTTTTTCTATCAGGCGATGAGAGTTGGAGGCTTTCATAAAACCAAGATAAAATCCAAAGCAACTGCCCATGTAATTTAACTGTGTGGAGTGGAATAAGAACTGATCTGTTCTAGCACCATAATGGGGTAAAATAGAGAGATAAACATGGATAATAAAATACAATTAAAAAACTGTAGTAGTGCCGAAACATTAAGTATATTAGAGAATTGTGTGAGAAATAATAAAATAGCAATTTTAAATTCATATTTAATATACATGTACCAAAACAAATTATGCTAGGAAATAAAGAACAGGGTCACTGTTTATTGGCACTATACTCTTTTAGAAAAATATGGCTGTAATAGAACCATTTGAAGTTCTTTCTTCGTGGCTCTTATGGAACCCTTTATCGTTCTTATGGAACCTCACAGAAACTGCTACTACTATGTCTCCCGTTCTCATTATGTCAAAGAACCGTTTTGTCATAATGGTTTCATTGTATAGATGGTTCCACCTTTTGTAAAGAACACTCAAAGAATCATAATTTCTAAAACTGTATATAACACCCTTGATACAAGTGTTGAAGTATCGGTGAATATGGTGCTAACAAAAGTAAATGCAAACAAGGTGATTTGGCATCAAATTGTACTTTATTTACATCAGTAGATACATAAAATGCGACAAATAGTTTAGCCTATTACCACAGGGACTACATCAGTGTACGTTGGATGGTAGCCATTTCTCTTTATGAGATTCGCGTAAAATCTCGAAGATTCTTTCGGTATTCTCGGTCTCGCGGGGTCCGAGAAATTTACATAATGGAGGCCAAACTTAGGTTCGTAACCTCCACCCCACTCAAAATCGTCCATAAGACTCCAATACGTGTACGCTTGAACATTGCAATTGTCCAGTCGAATTGCTGAAAAATCATAAATAAGTCAAAACATTTCACAACAGGCTAGTCAAATTTTTTTTATAATTTAAGGTCCTGACAGGATTAACCAAAAATTTACCTGCGCGTATAAATACAGGGACATATCTTTATTCAGAAAACATGTGCCCTGTGCAGCTGATGTAAAGGTATGGAAAAATGTCCTTACCTTTTAAAAGCTCGTTGGTGTAGTTCCTGATGAAATCGATTCTGAACTGGTCATTGAGAGACGCTGCCTTATCATATATACCGTTCTCTGTGATAAATACGGGCTGGTTATTGTAGCGTTTTTTTACCCAGTTCATCAACTTACGGATACCCCAAGGGACCACCTTCAGCCAGTTGTTCGGATCAGGGCTGTAAAAGTATACAATATTGGCAGTATGTTGATTTAAGAAAAAAAAGTGCGCTCTTGAAATATAAAAAAATACAAGTTGCCTCACTCACAAATTGGTTCGAATTCGTGTAATATTTAACGACATTGTCAAATGAAAACATAACTTTCGTCTAGTGTAAATCTATGAGAAAACCGATATTCACAATTGGATTGAAATCCGTCCAGGATGAGCAACCGTGGTTAACATTCAATATACCAAAAAGGTCATACCTAATCAACATTTATTTTCTTCGAAATTTGAATATGTGTTAACGATATAAATGTTATTTTAACGAAATAACCTCAAGTTTCGCAGTGTAACATTTGGTTTTACTCCGTGTTTCAACAAGAAACAACTCAAGACATCTGGAAACCTACCCATGCCAGCTTGGATCAAATGTAATTTCGACATCCTGGTCGTTCTCGTATGTTATTGGTGTTATCGGCCTGTTGAGATTAGACACTAACTGTGTACTGTAATGATTGATTCCAATAAAATCACCCGAACCTATGGAAATAAATAAACTGATTCATGACTGTTGACAAAACAACCGAGATGGGGGAGATGTATTTAGATTAGTTTGTTTTATTTGTTGTAACGACGAAAACGTATACTTCAAGGTTTTCGTTGATTTTATTTAGCATACAGAAGGTGTTTGCATGACGCAATCGTAATAGCAGTTATGGCGGATCAAACAATACTGTTTGTACGACCCATCGAAAAACGTCGATTATTAATAATATCATCTCTTCTAAACACCTGTAGTGTATTCAGTTTTGAAAGACGAACAATCTATGAAATTAACCTTTATTTCGTGCTATATCCTCAGACGTAAATACCGGAAGTCGTGAGGATGAAAACCCTTGCGCACTGCTCTTCTTTGCCACTTGTGCTTTCATCACATCCGGGTAGTCTCCATTGCCATATATTGGATTGAGAAACCAGCCAAGTTTAAACATCGCGGCTCTCTCGGCAGCGGCTATATCCGCAGTACTGTTTGTCTTTGGTTCCTTCCACTGTAAATCTGCCGTGATACCAATCTTTCCTTAAAAACATAAAATATCTCATATGGATACCAAACATCCTTTTTTTAAGTGGCAATAGTGTCATGCCAAAATGATGTATATATTTTATGGTGCAAGGAATAGATAGAAATAAGGAGATATGGTTAACACATAAATAAATTTGATAAAATCAACAGACCAAAAGTATTAAGGTCCAAGGCTTAAAAAAGATTTCATAAAAGGTTTTCAAACCTTCTTGTGATGCTTTAAACTCGTTCTGATAGGAATGAAATGCTTTGACATGTGACCGGATAATGTTATGAGCTGTGATGTACGGCTCGGTGGAGGGCTCCTTTATCCCGGGGGCGAAGGCACCAGTCCCGTAACCCAGCCACGTGGTGGCCCAGGGCTCGTTAAAAGTTATCCAATGTTTGACCTGAATAACGAACAAGAAAAATATTTGATAAACAATTATTACATGTACATGTAAACATCACATGTAGTGAGATATTTTATTTTGGCATTCGAACTTTTGTTAAAACTCCACCCAAGTATTCTGTCACATTGACGTATATATGTGTAACCATGCACTGCGATTTAAAACTCTTTCTAATAAAACATTGGACGAATTATTTGCTAAAATATTACAAGTTTGTTCTCTTCTTTAAGTAGCATTTAGAAGTTGGGAGTATCATAAGGCAAAGAACAAATTCTTGATTTATTTCACACAACGTTTTTATCTCATTCCAGTAATCGTTTTCAAGTATACTTGTTGTGTGAAATAAATGAAGATCAAGACGAATCCATTATAAGTGGATATTTACCTTCTTTTTTTTTCTCTCATCAACGCCACAATTAAAAGAACTGTTTGTCTACTCTAGAAAACAGGATCACAAATTAATTGAGTAGGATATCATATTCTGGGGTGTCTGTAATGTTTTTCGCTTTAAGCCAGGTAGATCAAGAAATAAGTAAGCAGTTCTGTGTGACCAAAGACTGAAGTCACCATGGTAGCGTTCTAAAGTTATCTTAAAGTCTTCCTTTCGTTGTGGTAAAGTAAATTTCTATCCGCTCACCCGATCTCCAAATGTCTTGAAGCAGAGCTTGGCGTACTCGTTATAATAGTCAATGATCGTCTCGTTCATCCAACCGCCTTTGTCCTGCAAAGCTTGAGGTAGATCCCAATGGTAGAGAGTCACCAGAGGTTCAATATTCGCCCAGACAAGTGCATTGAGGAGCTTGTTGTAGTAATCCAGACCTTTCTGGTTAATAACACTGGTCGAGCCGTCTGGGAGAAGCCGAGACCACGAGATGGAAAAACGATAATGTTTTACCTAAAGGACAAAAATCTAAAACGTTATTATGTCTCTTATCGTACGCCACCTTTGCTATATCAAGAGTAGTCAACACTAGTCACTCTACATTGCAACTGAGTAGTTGGGATCAAAATCCAACTAGCCAAAACGATTCAATATAAACTGGATAAGTTATCTTAACATAATTCATTTTTCTTCATACTTCTCCTTAGATTTCACATCTCTTCGAAAACAGTTGAAAAAGAACGAAATAAATGAATTTGTATGCCCAAAAATAATTGGTTAATAATTATTAATTATGTTCAAATTATAAATAAAAAGAGCCCCAGGAAAAGGATGTTGCACCTCGCCATATGTGTAATTGTGCTCAGCGTGTGAGTCAACCAGTAAAACAAAGCAATTCTGCACTTGTGTATGCCACCGTAATTGATTCTTCGTTTAGTTGGGGTTCTGTCGCGGGACTGAGGGCTATTTCACTCACATGCATGACTGCGTGGCAGCGAATGGGTGAAGGAAACCACCCTCGACAACACTGGCATAAACAAATACAAGACAGGACAAAACCGGACAATCACAGAACACAAAACAACAACTTCCCAAACACATCGGGTTCATCTTGCCCTTTAGCTCCGTTTGGCGTTATTGAAGTTATTATACTCATATTACCCGAAGCCTGGCAGCTACTGGGTTTGAGCGCTTCTGATAGTGTAATTGTCCTACAGCGGGATCTGCTGTGGCATGAGGCATTGTGGGAGACGGGGACAACTTTTTTAAACGCGACTACTGGACTATTAAAGGTTTCAATTGACACACCATATGTATCACAGCGTTCAGATTACAAAACATCATTGGACAGTAGTCCATTGAACACATACAATTGGCAATGATGCTTAGATGTAGGACAAGCCAAAAACAATGAGAACAAAGAATTTGCAATAATCATTTAAAAAATATTAGATCAAAATGTGTAGCATTACAGCAAATACTAGACATACCCCCATCCTTTGTAGATTTATGACGTCATCCTGCCATTTATTATAACTGTCACACGCTATGTCCCCAGTTGCATTGTTCTTTATTTTGCCCTGATGACAATATGTGTCCCAAATATTGGGTCCTTTCCCTGAAATTACCCTCAATTATATTAACTTATTATCAAGAAACCTAAAATCAAACAAACTCAATAAACCATAGCATACAAAAATGAGCGTATAATCCAATATTCGTTGTTGTTGTTAATAAAACGAGTGGCAAATGCGCCAACAGGAGTATTAGTGTATCACAACATAATGGACAATTTGAAAATCGATTGAAGGAAGGGAAAACTCTCCGTGGAAGAGGATTGTGGTTTGTACGGATACAATTGTGTCGAAACCAAACGAAAACTCATTAGTTAACAATGCTATTTGACACACGTGGGATTTGAAACAAAAAGAATTGCTAACAGCAATGGTGTCATAACCGTATTTAAGTTTTTACATGGGTAGACCTTTGTTGACGGCATATTTTCGTCGTCTTTATTTTCTGGATTCAAAACATGGTTTTACAAATTTTACATAACATTAATATTTTTGGTGGAAAAAAGGCAGCTATTCGCTCGACAAGTTTGTTTGAAAGCGATTTAATGCAGTACTTCATATTATGTCACTCGTATTACGGCGTGCCAGCCAATAAGTGACAGAAGTCACCCTCGACGCCAATGGCAACTAAGAAAGACAAGACAGGACAAATATAGGACAATCACAGGACGCAATACAAAGGTATCACACACATATCAGCTTAACTATTTCTAGCGCTCATAATGACAGCCATCTCGAAATAAACGACAGCACATTATGTCTGCGTAATAGTCCCAATGACGTAAATGAAAAATCGAATTCCACGTTCAAATCTTTGAATCCTTTTACCAATTTTTCACTATTTTTGGTGATAGAAAGGAATTGTTCGAACAGCATTTAAATCAATTATTTGGATTTCTTTAGTTTATCTTTATTCAATTATAGCACATTATTAATATGAATTCGATTTTTCTAAAAGCACGCGAGTGGAATTAGATGACTGCAGTTTTCGAATTCTAAATAAGTGACCTTTAGTTAGCTTACCATCGGCATTCCATCCGCCTTCAATCTGATAAGATGCCGTGGCTGTTCCCCACATGAAATTCGGTGGGAAATGGCCGTAGTAAAACTCCGTCTCCAGCGGGTCACAGTGTATACATACCACTGACAACAACAACGAAATCAGAAAAAGCATCCTGAAAGTAGAATTATACAATTCATATTAAATCTGCTGTGATCTAAATGACATCGCAAATAAATCTTGAGTGCAAAATTAAACACCAGACTAAAACACCTGAAAAGTTATGACTATATTCGAATTTTTTTCCGTTATGAGCAAATTTTCCCCACACTTCTTTTACGGGTGCATTTAATGCAATTTGGCGTATCTGGCACACGGAGAAAAGCTTTATTGATTAAACATCAGTGGGTACCAGTTTTCTTTACTTTTGGTTTTAAATCCACTTTGAAAAAACTTTGTGTGGCTTGAACACATTTGATTAAAATCGGAAGCGGGCTTGCCTCTATGCATTACGTACAGCCGCTTGGTCATAAATCTAGTACCATTTTGGATGTCTTAATGTAGCGATATAAGCTAACACGGCGTAAATTGTGTGGTCGTAGCAAGACATTTTACAGCTTTATAAATACACCGGGACTATGCTTTGCGGTCATTCAGCTGTAGATCAATCCAATTCCCTTTTTAAAGATACCAGTCACCCAAATCAAACAAATAAACAAATTATGAAGATATTAACAAGTTTAATCATTTTAAATGAATGACATTGTTCGATTTTATGTTGACCTTCATAACACATTTTAAAATTTGTATGTACCTGTGGCTTTTTGTAAAAGTAGAGGCCCTTCGTCATTTCCTGGTAAGACAGTAATGGTACGGGTGTATCCCAAAGTTCCCAGTCTGCTGGATTGTACTTGATGGTTGCAAAATGGCTTAAACGGTTACCTTTATATAATTTATCTTGTACCGCATTCGAGCACGAAAAATCCGCCCAAAGCAGCAGATTTTACTGATAGTCTTACACAGAATTTAACTCCTGCTTTAATTCAACTCTTGCATAGATAAAAAAAAAAGGTTTATGCCATCGTTGGTACGCTTTGAAGTGTGTTGTAAGAACAGTCTATTGTACCAAATCAAACATCGATAGAAACATACCTGTATTGTAGTTGAATGGAAGTGAACTCTTCACACCCACTGTACTGACAAGCGCAGAAATACAGTATATAGATAGCGCATTGGAACTTCCCATATGTTAATATAATGGGTCTTATCACATAGCAGCAGTTTCTTGTTATCAGATAACAGACGTGCCAATCTGGTCTAGAAATCTATATACCCTGGGTTCTGCTCTATAAAGACATTATAGATATCCGTGGCGACACATCCGTTGAACTTAAGTTGTTTTAAGCTATTGTAGAACTCAAAATCCGGAAAAGATTTCCTTAAATCGAAAATGAATCTAACAATAACTGTCGTGATAGGTGTGCCCAGAAGCGGATTGAATCACCCCCACGTTTAATCATTCTGTGTGAACCACTTACAACACTGTCCAGGAAAACATATAAGGTCATATTTTGGTTAAAATTCAGCCAAAACCATGCTTAAGAATAGTGATAAAAGATTACATAATAGAACAAAAAAGACCAAAGTTTGGTGAAGTCTCTCTATTTCAAAGTTCCCAATGAGCTCTGAAAAGCAATATGGTACTTGACGATTACAAACTGATACGTTGCTTGTAAAACATAATAATCGCGAACAGAGCTACAATACGATAGCGATCGGTTTGCTCGAGATAATGACGAATTATTGAGTCAGAACGGTGTTACACGTATTGCATTGTTAACACCTTAGAAAGGCTGGATGCATGTATACCAGGGATAGATAGATTACACAAGTAAAGCAATGTCTGACTTACGTTAAATATTAATTTAACTATCGACTGTTTATATATGTCTTATTCGTGTTTATTTAAGTTTTGAATTGTGTTCAATCAAGATAATAAAACGAAATAATAAATTCCTAAGTCAAAAAAAAAAACGCTTTAGGAATTTCTAGTTTTGTGGCTAAAGTCAGAAAATACTTTCAAGACTCGACCTCAGATATCGGTTGTTTTACAAATCGGAACCGTTGGCATAACTTCACTGACCATATAAAAAATCTTTTCTTTCTCTTCGTTTTATTAAACACAACAAACATTTCTATACATGTGTGTTACGGATTCTTAAACACTGCTATGGGAATAACACAACTACTGCTATTCGACTTTAGTCATATATTGTTATCCTATAATATCCGGAACGATTTCGATGAATTCTGGATGGTAACCATTTCTCTTGATTAAGTTAGAGTAAAAGGTGTACGAGTCTTTAGGAATCCGGGTTCGGGTAGGATCGGAGAAATTCACGAAGTTAAGTCCGAATTTTAAACGGTATCCAGAACTCCATTCAAAATCATCCATTAAAGTCCATACAGTATAACCTTTAACGTTGCAACCATCCAATTGAATAGCTGGAAGAAAAACAACACAGATATTCAATCATATAATTTTAAAATCATCGAGAGAGAACCGGTGTCTCTGGAAGAGGGTGTAAGGTGCATCGTTTTTAGGCCGTATCGCTTAACAGACTCGAGATGGTGAGCAGGAATGTCCTAGTTGGGATTTCACAAAATGGAGAATGGAAAGCAGTCGAAAAAATATTTTTTCATCCTGTTAAATTTCTCTCACATATTTTACGAAGGAGAACTTAATGAAATCCTGTGATGCAATATAAATCTATCTGCCACCAAACCACCTTGAAAATAAGTAGAATCTCACTGTAATCATGTAATCCAGTACTAATGATTCTTGTGAAATTTTAAAACTTTTAATTCAAAC
>JAVFBW010132506.1:0-13649 GCA_034783835.1 Mopalia ciliata
CCCCCCCCCCCCCCAGATATAACTAGTGATTCACTTGCCTTCATAGTGACCATCCCTCGTTCTTGCACCTCATATCCACCCAGCTGATCTAACAGAACTTTACACTCTTCGGAGCAGTGGATCTTCAGAGCTAAAAGCAGAAACAAATGCATGTGTTTACTTTATGTCAGTAAGGTGAGTACAGGTGAGATGTGAATGAATAACAAGATAGTTCAGCTTCTATCTTGTATCTATACACAATGTAAACTACTGTTCAATAAAAGAAAAATTCTCAACTGTATTTAATGGTGGATCTGTGTGAAATGTAAACTACTGTAGATAAAATGAAAAATCTCCATCCGTATTTAATGGTGGATCTGTGTGAAATGTAAACTACTGTAGATAAAATGAAAAATCTCCATCTGTATTTAATGGTGGATCTGTGTGAAATGTTAACTACTGTAGATAAAATGAAAAATTCTAATCCATAATAAATGGTGGATCTGTGTGAAATGTTAACTACTTTACATAAAAATGAAAGTCTCATACGTTGTCCATTGGACTCCATCCTCGAGGAAGTATTTACAGTATCCCCAAAGAGACAGTAGCGGGGCATCTTGAGGCCCACGACCCCCGCAACACAAGGTCCAGAGTGAATCCCAATTCGTAACTTTAGCACATCGTCAGGTCGGTGTCGAATTTGAAACTTCTTGATAGCCTCAAGAAGGTGTAGAGACATAGAGGTTATTTCAGCCGCGTGTTTTATACCGTTTGCTTTAGGTAGACCACTCACAACCATGTAGGCATCTCCTATAGTTTCTACTTTATATACATCATAATTCTCGATAATAGAATCGAACAGTGTGTACAGATCGTTCAACAAACTAACAACCTGTAAAAAGAAAGAAAACAACCGCGTGTATATCATTCATTAAACTACCTACATATGGAAATAAAGGAAGGCAATATGTACAGCTCATTCAATCATTTATAGTCTAAGGAAAGAAAGGCAGAACTAACGTTTACACCTCATTCATAACAGTCAATAAATCTCATTCATAACAGTCAATAAATCTCATTCATAACAGTAACAAACAATAAATCGAAATTAAAATGACGTTTTCTGATCATTCTATAAATTAAAGACCTATGGTGACAATGATTGTTTAGGGACTGACCTGCATTGGAGAGCTCTCCGAGGACATTGAAGTAAAGCCACAAATATCACTAAAATAAATTGTTACGGAATCAAAGGCTTCGGCCTCCACTTGTTTGCCACGTTTTAACTGTTCTGCCACAGACCTGAAATACATCAAGGTATCCTTAGAGATGTGACGGATTTGTGTTAGCTAACAATCATCACAGTGCTGCCTAATGGTGGGAAAGGTTTTTTAAATCCAAGTCATTATACACAAATGGTGGAAAACATGCTTTTGATAGAGCCATTAGACACAAACGGTGGGAAGCATGATTTCAATCAAGTCATTAGACACAAACGGTGGGAAACATGTTTTCAATCAAGCCATTAGACATAAAATGTGGGAAACACGATTTCAATCAAGCCATTAGACACAAACGGTGGAAAACATAATTCCAATCAAGTCATTAGACACAAACGGTGGGAAACACGCTTTCAATCAAGCCATTAGACACAAACGGTGGGAAACATGCTTTCAATCAAGCCGACACGAACGGTGGGAAACACGCTTTCAATCAAGCCATTAGACACAAACGGTGGAGAACACGCTTTCAATCAAGCCATTAGACACAAACGGTGGGAAACATGCTTTCAATCATGCCAACACGAACGGTGGGAAACACGCTTTCAATCAACCCATTAGACACAAACGGTGGAGAACACGCTTTCAATCAAGCCATTAGACACAAACGGTGTAGAACATAATTTTAATCAAGTCATTAGACACAAACGGTGGAGAACACGCTTTCAATCAAGCCATTAGACACACACGGTGGGAAACATGCTTTCAATCAAGCCATTAGACACAACCGGTGGAAAACATTATTTCAACCAAACCATTAGGCACAAACGGTGGGAAACATTATTTCAATCAAGCCATTAGACACAAACGGTGGAAAACATAATTTCAATCAAGCCATTAGACACAAACAGTGGGAAACACGCTTTTAATCAAGCCATTAGACACAAACAGTGGGAAACACGCTTTCAATCAAGCCATTAGACACAAACAGTGGGAAACACGCTTTCAATCAAGCCATTAGACACAAACAGTGGGAAATACGCTTTTAATCAAGCCATTGGACACAAACAGTGGGAAATACGCTTTCAATCAAGCCATTAGACACAAACAGTGGGAAATACGCTTTCAATCAAGCCATTAGACACAAACAGTGGGAAATACGCTTTTAATCAAGCCATTAGACACAAACGGTGGAGAACACGCTTTCAATCAAGCCATTAAACACAAACCGTGGAGAACACGCTTTCAATCAATCCAATAGACACAAACGGCGAGAAACATGCTTTCAAACAAGTCATTAGACACAAACGCCGGGAAACATGCTTTCAATCAAGTCATTAGACACAAGCGGTGGGAAACACGCTTTCAATGAAGCCATTAGACACAAACGGTGGGAAACACGCTTTCAATCAGGTCATTAAACACAAACGGTGGGAAACACGCTTTTAATCAAGCCATTAGACACAAAAGGTGGGAAATACGCTTTCAATCAAGTCATTACACACAAACTGTGGGAAACACGTTTTCAACCAACCTAATAGACACAAACGGTGGGGAACATGCTTTCAATCAAGTCATTAGACACAAACTGTTAGAAACATGTTTCCGACCAAGTCATTTCACAAAATTGTTTTTAATGGCGGGAAACATTCACTTGCTTTGTGCAGGAATATCATTGGTTTATGAAGAGTAAAAGATGGCGGCCTAACTGTTATGTGGTTGTTCATAAAATATGCTAAGACCAAAACCAAATTAACTGGCGCGTGCCTAATGTGTGGATGGAAAGAACAAACCCACGTCAAGGCAATAGCACCAGTGGGACAGATTAGCTTTAATTATACAGATTATTTAGAATTGTGTTATGACATTTTGAGAACTTTCGTTAAATAGATTCCAATGCAAGTATTTCACAGAATGGTCAGTAAAGTTATCTGCTTAAAGCTTGTCGTTTGAGGAATGACAGACACAGAATGGTCAGTAAAGTTATCTGCTTAGAGATTGTCGTTTAAGGAATGACAGACACAGAATGCAGTACCTTGGTAACATTTGATGAAGTAAATCCTCTATTTTCCTTTTCTCGTCAATCAATAACTCTGTCCGCTCCTCCACCAACTCTTCCAGATTACTCGCATATTTCTCCATTATAGTCATCATATTGTCAAATATATTCGGCTTCCTAAATAACAGTCACAAAATTTGTTTCGCAAAGAAAAGTTTGGACAGACTTTAGCATTTGTTTGGTAGGCTGCCCTCCGTTAAAACGGAGAATATGTCCAGTCTGAAACAAGTCTCCACATTGGTGAGTTTATGGTCTATGAGCCTGAAAGGACACACCATTCGAGTTTGGCTCGAAAGAAGCCGATTTGTACTGCATTGTTAACAGGCAGGTCTACTACAACTATAGTTTAATAACAATTTTCATTATCTTTGAGAATAGCTATCAATAATTGTATTTCGGTGATTCATGCGACAACATTCTTTGTTTATTTATTTATTCATTTAGTTGTGACGTCACAGTCAGGAAGGACAGACATGTGTGTAACACCTATATAAAGTGATCCCCTTTTAAATTCAGATTATAATCAGAAAATAATCCACCAGTTCTCAATATGATCCCCAGCAGGAAATGGCGCCCAAACAGTTCCCTTTGAGGTCGCCAACAGCAAATGACACCCAAATAGTCCACCCTGGGGTCGACAGCAGTGAATGGCGTCCAAACATTTAACCTTGGGATAGCCAGCGGCAAAAGGCGTCGGATTCGTAGACTGGTTATTCTATCCCAAAACTAGCCAATAAGATAACAGATACAGTATATAAGACATCAAGTTAACAAAACCTAGGTATAGTTTTTTTTTAATATATATATACCAATACGTATCTATGAACAGTACAACTACCCTGGTACAACACTGACTAAATCTACTGAACAAGCTGTATAGGAATAGCGTGTACCTGCTCACTTACATGCCTTTCTGCATTGGTTTCAGTTTGTTTCGGATGGTTTTAAAATCTGGCCTGTTGTCGGGGATTTCACACCAGCATTCGTAGATACAGTCCGTGATAAACTTCGGGGTTGTGTCCAGGGCCCCAAGGCGCGGTCTGAAAGGACTGTCAGCCGGGGAATGCTGTATGACTCGCTCTATTATTTCTAAAACGACAAGTTTTATAACGCTATCACCTGTGTGTTGTATTCTGATTTTTCCTCTCAGACAAGAGACAAAAAGACAACGTCAAATATTCGTATATTTCATAACTATCATACATTTCCTACATATTATATACACACCTTGAACTCCGCACTGAACACTCTTTAGTACTTAAGTTGGGCTGTAGTAGAAATGGAAGTATCATCTTATTTAACTTATAGGGATTTAACTTATATTAGATTTACTTGCTGAATGTCTTTATACTAACACAAATCTAACTGAATGCAATGGAGCCCACTTGTGCTTATTGATTTGGGAATATTATTTTGTTCAAATGTACTTTACCTTTCGGTGATAAGTCAATGTCGCCATAGGGTCCCCGTCGACCATGTATCTCATACATGACAATAGCAAATGAATAGATATCTCCTTTCTGTGTCCCATATGGGGAAGAATTAGCGTCACGCAAAATTTCAGGAGCAGTCCAAAGCTTACCTAATGATAACATAGAAACATTACAAATAGTAAGCGCAATGTAAGAAAAATATCAATGCCTTCGAATTTTCAATTTATAAACAGAACTCACTCACAGAACTCGATCTGCGTGAATTCTAAAACAGGTTGGCTTACATGACTTTACAAGATGAAGAGTCATCAGATAGAAACATTGTATTTAATACTACAAATAATAATCCCCCGAGAAAGGAGAATTAGAAGTGTAACAATAGGGTTGACAACTACTTTCTACTTGAAATTATCACTTATCAGGTTTTCCCTATATCCACGCTCTAGTTTACCAATGGAAATAAGCCGATTAGAGACTTTACCTAGGCTATGTGTTTATTCGCAGTCAGCATAAAATATCCTTAACTTAATTAGTAATGTGTTTGTAGTGAGATTGGACTGGGAATGATCCTACTGCCGGGAATACTTACTTCTATGTCTGGCATAGTCTCCTTTATCATCAGCGGCATCTGCACAAAACTCGTGAAGGCCACAGTCCGTGATTTTAACCACCCACCGACTGTCCACAACACAGTTAGACGACTTAAGGTTGCCATGCGACTTAATCAAACTCTCATGGATATACGTCATTCCCTGAAATCAAGGAGCGAAAAGTAATCAATGTTCATTTCCGGTACACCCTGAAAATGAAATGAGACTTCAACAATTTTTAACAGTAGCATATGCCTACCGTTAAACTGTACTGTAGTGCTTGATGATGCTACAACCGTTTTAAGCAGTATCCTATGACTACCCCTTAACTGTAGGGTAGTGCTTGAAAATAGACAAGGCAATGCGCATTACAGAAAATATAAATGGAAACCAATACATTTTGTTAGTTTACTAAACCCTCGGTGCCATTTAGGTCCATTCCTATGATTAGTAGTTGCCCGTGAAGGCAATGTGTCTATGGTCAAATACAGCACTCTGAACAACCACCTGACTACCCAAGTAGAACATTAAATTAAAAAAACAATCCAACACACCCTTATGATGTCGAAAACCAGCGAGGCCAAGAAAATGGAGTCTAGCCGAATTTCTTCGTTCTCTAAGACGTCCTACGATAATAAAAGAAATAAATATACAAGAAACACGAAACACATGAAATTTAATTATTGGTTAATTGCCTGCGATATTAAAGACAGTTTACGATTTAGGAAGATCTCAACCCAATGATGGTTGTTTTAATAATCATTCAGTTAAAGTAAATACACTAATTAAACCAGTTTTAGTTATACATGTACAGATGAAAATGGTTAAGTGTGTGCCAGAAAACAGATAAAGTCTATACATTCTACAACCAGTCGCCGCTAAGAAGCACAGTTGACGAATGCTTCAGGAACAAGCTAAAACAAATTGATTCTGCCAAATCTGAGAGGGTTCACGACTTTATCGTTTAAAATCTGAAAGGCTTCACGACTTGAGCGTCTAAAATTTGAGAGGCTTTACGACGACCGTCCAAAATCTGAGAGGTTTCACGACTTGAGCGTCTAAAATCTGAGAGACTTCACGACTTGATCGTCTAAAATCTGAGAGCTTTCACGACTTGAGTGTCTAAAATCTGAGAGGCTTCACGACTTGAGCGTCTAAAATCTGAGAGGTTTCACGACTTGACCATCTAAAATCTTAGAGGTTTCACGACTTGAGGTCTAAAATCTGAGAGGTTTCACGTCTTGAGCGTCTAAAATCTGAGAGCTTTCACGACTTTATCTAACCGTCCAAAATCTGAGAGGCTTCACGACTTGAGTGTCTAAAATCTGAGAGGTTATACGACTTGCGCGTCTAAAATCTGAGAGTCTTCACGACTTGACCGTCCAAAATCTGAGAGGCTTCACGACTTGACCGTCCAAAATCTGAGAGGTTTCACGACTTGAGCGTCTAAAATCTGAGAGTCTTCACGACTTGAGCGTCTAAAATCTGAGAGGTTTCACGACTTGACCGTCTAAAATCTGAGAGGCTTCGCGACTTGATCCTCATAAGTTTGGGAGGTTTAAGCTAAAACAAGCCACGACTTGATCCTACCAAATATGAGAATATCCAGCTTCAGGCAGTCACCACTTGATCCTTCAAAACTTGAAAGGCTTCACGACTTGATCCTCCCGAACCTGAGAAACTTCGCGTCTTGCTTTTTCCTAATCTAAAAGGGTTCAGCTACAGGCAGTCACGGCTTGATTTTCCCGAACCCGAGAGGCTTCAAGACTTGATGCACTTAAACCTCCTTAAAAGCAGACACGAATTTACCCCCTCCCAAGCCCTAGAGGTTCCAGTTAAAAGCAGACACAAATGTACCCCTTTTAAACCGGAGAGGGTTACCCCTCTTAAATCCTAGATGTTTACTCCTCTTAAACCCCACAGGTTTATCACTCTTAAACCCCACAGGTTTATCACTCTTAAACCCAACAGGTTTAAGCCAACATGAGCCTACATTACCTGTAAGCTGCCTTTTGAACAGTATTCCGTCACTATGAATATATTCATCGGATCAATGCAAGCACCGATGAATGAGTTAATGTTGTCATGACGGATATCTCGAATCTATAAACAAAACAAACAAACATAAATATTAAGTAATTACAAAACGCCAATTTATGTGTTTTTATAGCGACACAATAATATGAGAGGAAGAGTGAAGCGGTCGGATAAAGCTATATTTATAGCTTCATGCATGATCAATCTTTTTTCAAGTTATTTAATTTTTATAAACTCTCATACTCCCACACTCCCTCTCGTCCCTTCCAGGATTCCAAGCCACCAAAGCTCATTCCCTCATACTTCCATTCAGTTTTTCCTCTCTCATTTACCCCCTATCGGCCGTTCGTCCTCGTTAAATCTATCCCTGTCCCTCCCTTACCACGTCCCCTCACTGACTCTCTCACTCGCCCTCTATCATACACTCTACCATCTGTTTCACCCGTTCCCGTAGAGACTTCGTCACTCTTCCCCTCTCACACACATACCCCACTCGTGCCATCTCTCCCCCTTCCTACTCGTCTCCCGTCACATTCTCTCCCTCTATCTATTAATATTAAATGGAATGTTTAGTTTTTTAAATTATATAATGTAACAATGTCCTAATTACGTTTTTCAGCTCCTTCCGGACGTTTCTTGTTAGATCAACGTGTTTCTTATTAATTTTCTTAACGGCAACGATGTTTCCTTTGTAGGTTCCGACTTCCGTGAAAGTTTGCCGCAAATCGATATCAGCCTGTGATCCCAATGACATTTGGCTTCCTCGAATGTTCGTGCTCATCTACAAATGTGATCAAATACTTATGGCCATGTATGGTAAGTAATTCATATACTGCAGTGCTGCAGGTCGTTAATGGTAATGGTAATATTAAATCTCTTCACATTTACAAAAGGCCAGTTTGCTAAACTTTGACGATGAGAGAAAATGTTTATATTACTATATTACGGTTCCCGTAGATTCTGAGGAAAGAAGAGAGTCATATTTCAGTTGATCGGCACTGGTTTCAAAGCTGACATGTTATACTCTGGAGACAAGCAAGGGATACCAGGTTTCATCAAAAAACCCTATAGTTCCATGTCATTTGAGTGCAGAACACATAATAAAAGTTTCCTACCCAATCCATCCTGCCAAAAGCTAGAGAGGAAGCTGTTTGGAAACCATGGGTCTCTTGAAGAACCACATCTTTAGGGTCTATTTTCCACAATAAGCTGGCCAAATCCTGCTCATATTTCCAGTTCCTGGGAAAAACAAAAACAACCACCCTTTAGGCTCCTTTGTCATTTTCCCCATTGTTAACCGTCGTTTCTGACAAGAATAGTGTAATACCGCTGTGCGAAGAACAAAACACGAGGCTGCCTTATTTCCCAAAGCCTTCGAGCTTGTTGAGAAGAAATACACTTGAGTTTATTTACCTATAGGCAATTGTTGTTACAATACAGATGAATTTATTTACCTACAGGCTATTGTTGTTACAATACAGATGAATTTATTTACCTGTAGACGATGGTTGTAACAATACAAATGAATTTATTTACCTGTAGGCCATAATTGTTACAATACAGATGAGTTTATTTACCTGTAGGCGATATTGTTACAATACAGATGAGTTTATTTACCTGTGGGCGACAATTGTTACAATACAGATGAGTTTATTTACCTGTGGTTGATAGTTGTTACAATACAGATGAGTTTATTTACCTGTATGCGATAGTTGTTACAATGCAGATGAGTTTATTTACCCGTAGGCGATAATTGTTACAATACAAATGAGTGTATTTACCTGTAGGCGATAGTTGTAACAACAGCAACGATCACCAGAATCCCGCCTATACACCCTCCCACAATCTCAGGCACATATGCTAAAATAAAAAATAAAAAAGTAGTTGATTAGTCTTTTCCCTAGCCATTTCTGTCCGTACACAAACTCTCCGTCTCTGGTATAACACAAATAAAACAATCTGTAATAAACATATAACTTACAGAACAAAACATAATCGTTATGTCAATTGCCGGAAAAAATACAGTCACTCGTAAGAATCGAATCGTTCATCACTCATGAAAATGAGACTTTCTGTATCAATGGTTGGATGGGTAACATCCAACATATATCTCTATTGTTTCTTCCGTGTACCATACCCAGTACTACATTTCGTTTCATTTGATTTTGGTTTTATTTCAACAAAGTTGTAAAGAGAGTAGCAATTGCATACCAATGTATTAATACAATAGGGGGGGGGGGGGGACTGAAACCCCAAGGGGTTTATACTAACATTCGATAGTGATGGACATTGTTTTAGGTCTGAGGTCAATTTGTTGTACTCAATAGGCCCCTTTATTGTGTTGTACATGTATGTAGGGAAACATTGGTTCTGTTAAATGATCGATAGAGGTTGAATGATGCTGTTCGATTAGGATAGTCATGAGCGTCATCTTGTTTTGTAAAGTATGTAAGCAAGAATTGTGGACCAGGTAGGGAGAATAATAATATTTTTGAACAGAAGCAATTAACTTATCGCCTACATGTTTTTAAAATCACAGGTGTATCTCCTCAAAACTAGTATCAATATACAGGAATATACCGTGGGACCTTTAATTCTTACTGCTCAATTTAAAGTTCGTTTACACACCGTCACTGCACTCAGTGCACAGGTTATCTGGCACGGTTCATTTTTATATCTGTATTTTATAGGAATACTTAATTTATTGCTTTGGAACTTACTTTTGTGTACAGGACATCTTTCGCCATAGAATCCACAACTTGGTTCATCTACGGGAGGTGAACCGCCCACCCAACTAATCGGATGAGTCAATGACAATTCCTGTAAATACAGTTTAAGTAAGTTTGACATTTATTGATGTAAAAGACGGGTATAAACTGGTGTATTAATGTGTAGAGCTAAGGACAACTCCTGAATAAATAACATGAAAATTGAATTAGTAGTTTTGACGTGTATTAATGCGAAATTCGGATCTAAGCTGGTGTTTGTGGCGGTAGAGCTACATGGTTATGATGACACATTATTCTAAATAATAAACCTCCATTTTCATATAGGAAGGTTAACTTAATTACATTAGTAATAGGTGGAGAGCCCAGAGAAATACCTTTTCACTGAATGGTTATAAATGGACGTTTATTAAATATGAAGTGACAGAAGCACCTGTGACTGCTCTTATAAGTCCACGGTCATCAGCCAGAATAATAGAATGCTCCCTTGTAATAAATGAGATATGAGCCGGGAGGAGGTGTGCGGGCTTACCGGTAAAGCGGACAGGTTTGGTGAGAGCTGGAACACTCCAAGTGGAACTAGCCACTTTGATGAAAAGGTCGAATTAAATCTTTGAATACCAATGAGGGTATAGTTGCCTTCAGCGTCTCCGTTGGCGTTAATTCGACTGGTATATCCCATAGCACCTGAGATAATGTAAAGTATCAGACTGCTACAGGTTCGTATATTATAAATAATTCTATCAGAAATACACTGCCGATGAGAAATCAACGAGTGTGTGGAAGTACTTAATAATTTATCTCGGACAAGACTCTAATCAAATTAAGAGAATAACTGGGAAATAAAATGAAGCCATACTGTCATATCTTGTCCCTTGTATTTCCGAGAAGACCGCTCTACCGTTGTTGATGGGCTGGCCCTTCCTCAGCAGACTATCCGCAGCTCGGGCGTATAACCAAACTGCATCATATAGATAAGCGGCTTCCTGGGGAATCTATCAAATACAATAATCCCAGATAATAGTGGTAGACTTATAGATGGGTCATAGCGTCAAATGATCTGATCACTGAGTCGATTAACTACGTTTGAAAACATGGTATTTTCTAACTTTAGGTCAGCCGCTGTATGGCAATAAACCAATACATATACTCTGCCAACATATGTGAACATGTAAGAATTTATTTTCTTCGACGACATATATTAAGACCAGTTGCCTTCTAGAAGAGGAAATTAACACACGAGCAAACGGCTATTCACTATTATTAAAAACAATGAAGGCGAGGGATACAGCAAGTGGAAAGACAAAACAACAAATTAATATAAACAATAGACTTCTTTACCATTTTCATACGGCCCAAATTATTAGCGAAATTGAAGGGTGGCGATTCCAGATATTTGTTGACTGTTTTAGCGAATTCTGTGTATTCTTGTGGAGTGGCCGTGGAGATTACCCCGATAAAAGATCTAAACGCTTCTATGGTCTCAGGTCTGGAGGAATTTATGTTGTTTCCTGGTGGTAAATGAATGAAATATTTAATAAGCGTCATACTACATTAAGCAAAAAGTAACTCTGGTTTGGTACATGTTGAATTCTTTTCGCATATGTTGAATTCTTTTCGCATATGTTGAATTCTTTTTCACAGAAGTGAAATTCTTTTCAACATATGCACAATAAATAATGAATTTAACATAATGTTGAATTGCCTTTTCACAAATGTGAAATGCTGTCCCACATGTGAAATCCTTTTTCACAAATGTATAATAAAGTCATTTATTTTACATATGTGGAGCAGAATTTCACATTTGTGAAAAAGGATTCAACATATGTAAAATATAGATTGAAGTGATAAAACGGCTTGTCATAGACAGGATGTGTTTGAATCAGTAAAACGGCTTGCCATAGACAGGATGTGTTTGAATCAGTAAAACGGCTTGCCATAGGCAGGATGTGTTTGAATCAGTAAAACGGCTTGCCATAGACAGGATGTGTTTGAATCAGTAAAACGGCTTGCCATAGACAGGATGTGTTTGAATCAGTAACACGGCTTGCCATAGACAGGATGTGTTTGAATCAGTAAAACGGCTTGCCATAGACAGGATTGTCATTCATCAACAGTCATTGGACTTCAGATGTTACAAAGTGATTTTAATACCGGACATGAACATGTCACTGTTTATTATTTATTACGCTCAATTATTTCCTCTTTTAATTTGAGTGCTCTTAATAATTAGGCAATTGGAATTACATACAAACTTCACCTTCCACATATAGGAGCGGGTCATGAGCTGCATACATTCCCTTATAGGCGCCCACAACAAAATACTCCCCAGTTTGTAACAGGTTCCGTTTATACAAATGTTTGATCAACCCGACGAAGTCCTCGTCATGGCCCAGCATTATGTAAACTGTGAAGATAGATTGAAGAGAGACAGTCAGCCAAGTACCAATTCCATTTGATTGAAGAGTATAATGGCATAATTTAAAGATAGTTGAAAAGACATCGACGACAACACGAACAGGAAAAGGAATACAGAGATGTCAAGCCATCCTAGGAATGATAAAGCATACATTAGTCACATGATCGATCTTATAAATCCGTGATCACTGAACTGTTTTCATCCGTCCGAAAATACAATCAAAATGAATTGCGTGCCGAGTGTCGAATCTCTTTTTTTCTCCTGTCACTAGAATGCTACCCAGCGTAAAATAGTTTCTTCTCAGTTCACAGTTACAATTGTGTCATTCTGATTGACACACTAATATACCTCTTTTACCTGGAGTGGTAGTCGTGTCAACTTTACCGTTATTTACAAGATTTGTGTAATTAGTGTGAGAAACAGTGGATAATAGATCAGACACAATACCCAAATATTTGTTGTCCAGTTTTTATTGCATCCCATTCAAATTGAAAAGCAAAATTAACGGCAGCGCTCTTGTATAAATGATTACTTCAACCAAACCATAATCTACTGAGTACCAGAAGGTGCTAGGTATATATTGAATATATTTTGACACTAAGCGAGAAAAAAACACCACTTACTTCTGGTATCAATGTAGGTTTGAGAGACAATCTCCGGGAAAGGGTCCTCAAAGGGATAGAATATAGGCCCGATATAAGATTTACGGTAGGATATATGGATACCATAGTCTGTAAGAAGCTGCAAACAACAACAGAAAACGTTTCTGCAAACAACGTAATTATTTTACACACAAAAGGCGATGAACCTGGATTGTTTATCTGTAGAGTCATTAACGGGACGCGAAATAAACAAGGTGAATAACAGCTGTAGAGTCATTAACGGGACTCGAAATAAACAAGGTGAATAATATCTGTAGAGTCAGTCATTAACGGGACGCGAAATAAACAAGCTGAATAATAGGTGTAGAGTCATTAACCGGACGCGAAATAAACACGCTGAATAATAGGCGTAGAGTCATTAAAGGTATTCCCAACTGGGTTTTAAATCCGATTAAAAGAGACTGAATTACAAAGATAATACTATATACTATCTGTAAAATAAATACTGTATTTTTCTGACGCTTAGAATTTGTTTTATTCACTTACAAACTTGCCACTTTTCATACAAGTTATTTGAGCTGTGA
>JAVFBW010132517.1:0-10125 GCA_034783835.1 Mopalia ciliata
CTGTTTGGATTTCATAAAGTCTCCAGCATGGACCAATAATAAACTAATACTCAGAGAAAGGACTTCTCACGTTGTAACGATCATCGGTGAAACTCCTTTTAATCCGACGAGAATGTATTGGTTTATGTTACGCTGGTCGGGAAGAATTAGTTAGATAGCGGTCGGCAATTAGGTCTATCGCGCAAAACCTCGATCCGCCAATTATAGGCTGTGGTATTGGAGAGCGATAACCAAATGTGCCAGTTCTGTGGTTTGATGGACAGTCAGAAACGTAGGCATTAGATGTTTATCTGCTATCACAAGCACCAATAAGGAGCTTAAAGCCACAGAGACAGGATCACTCTGACGGCTGCCATTTGAAGATCCACCAACACCCGGCAGCGCTTTACCTCTCCTATCTGAGCGGTGACTTGTCGTCCATTCCGAACAAGAACCGTTTACAGCCACCAAGGGGATCAAAACGCCGAGAAATAACACCGATTTATCCCCTTCAATTTGTCACAGGCCTCCCCAGAGTAAAGAAGGTGACACGGAAAGAGAGAGGGTGACGACCGCCAGGTGGCCTGTCTATCATCTTAAACACCCAATTAGCGAGGGCTTTCCACGCTATGCGATAATACTGTTCTCGTAGACAGCCTTCTTTACTGTCCTTATCTCCGTTAAACAGAAATGCTAATTTGTCAACTTTGAAACGAAATGTTTTAGGAAAATGAAACGTTAAGTTTGATTGACAGAGCGCTATCATAGGGATCGACGCCGGGATTATATTTCTTCTGGGTTGATTGCGTGGATAAGCATTTGATTGTGAGCTCGCTATCAGATTGATGAGTTGCCAGTGCTCTCTCAAAATTAATCCTCGGACTCGGGCCATCAAAATTCAGGAGAAATGATAGCGATATGAGATAAATAAGCACTGGCTAGCTACCATTCACGCCTCTCTGCAATTCATGAAGTAGCGATTCTGTCTGGCTAGTGAATATTTCAGCTTGGTTTGCTCTGAACTCGACCATGACGCCAATAAAGATCGATCAGGCGCCCTGTCACCCCTCTTTTCTCCGGCTCCCACAATAACCTCTCGTTTGTTACCAGTCTTCAGTCGTCCTAGCTGAGTAAATATGATTAGAGAGAGCTATGATCGAGCCATGTATTTACATTTTGCGAATTATCAGAGCTATATGGTGATTTTTTAATTCCACTGATGAAGCTGACCGTAAGCATCAAACCCTGTCTCCATTTAATCTATCAAGACGATATGGACATAATACCAGTTTAAACATTAAACGCCTCTGACGGCTTGCTCAAACAAACTGTTAAGAGGCTAGCATCGCGGGAAATATCGCCTATGTTAACCCACAACTCACACGCACCAATTGTTACCAGAAAAATCGCCTCTCTATCTCTTTATTTATGATGCGCATATAATCCGCTATTTCAATCACCGTCAGGGAATTAGATTTCATTCGTCTTAATGCTGTCTCCGGCCTCACTACTCAACTACACCAATAACGAATTGCTAGACATACTGATTGCCTGGCTTTTGTATTTTATACGCTCTTCGGAAAGTTAATTAGATATAGAATCCATATTTACGGTTCTCTTTTTTGGAGCTGACACCAAAAAAAAACCCGTGTCAAAAAATATATTTGATAAATTTCCGTGCTGTCTATAGATGAGGTTATTTTAGCAGTACGCTGTTAATAATTTGTAAAAATGTTGGCTTGTGTCAATAGGCCAGTGATAAGAGTCTCGTTCCCACATTGTTATGAGGCATCCATCAATTCCCGGGTCTTTGAGGGATTTTGACAGGCGGGTGTCTTGGAGGAGTGGCTGTACAAACCCAGGTAATCTGTGGCTGCCTGTTAGTCTTGGTCGAGCAGAAAGAGAGTTGGGCTAACCTTGATTACATATAATTAATACACGAGACATTCCATCCTCCAAGTGCTGTTCAAATTACCAGAGAAGCTAAATGAGACCCTGCTGACGGTGTGCGAACAAAACCCCAGTCATTATCTCGAGTGCAATTCCTTGTGATTCGGACAGTGGCTGATAATCCCCCTGGCGGACATATTCTCGTCAAGGGGGAAACAATCTAATCGAAAGCAATTTGTACGTAAATGGTTGTTTATCCTCTAAAGGCTAATATCATCTTCATACAGTGTATTGACTTGATACTATACAATAATTGTACGATTTATTCCAGCATTCGTAATATATTTTTAGGAAATGAAGATAAAGGATTCATACTGCACGAGCCTTTGTAGCTCAGTCGTTAGAGGGTTGGGTCTTTAACCGAAAGGTCTCGGGTTCGAATGCCGGGTAAGGCAAGCAAAGTTTGTCTATTTATTTAAAATAGAAATGTATATAAATCTCATATATGGATACAAGGAAGATCTATTTCATTGTGTAAACTTGGCAATTCGAATCGGATTTTCGATTAATTAACCAAATAAGTCAATATATCGAATAGTGCTTAGTGAAGTAATAACACTGTGCTTTTATATCTCAGAAATGGATATATAGCGACACTGAGCCAATTTACAATGTTGTACCGTCTGTTTTACCTTCTCGGCTGTGGAGTTTCTAAATTTGAAAAGAAGATTTGACCCACAGATGACCTCTTTCATGTTGTTTTATTGTTTATTTAAAAACTGTTAGCTAAATATGCTTTATTTGTTTTCTGTATTTTTGTATTGTTCGTTTGTTCTTTGTTGGTCGTTGGCTAGCCGCTGGTCCGCCTACTGCAACCGTTTTCTCGATCGTTCTTTCGATCGTTCGTTTGTTGTTCGCTGTCAGCCCGCCCGACAGTCTATCGTTCGGTCAGTTTATTTATTTGTTTGTTGGCTTTTACAATTTATTTATTTATTTTGTTTATTTATTTGTTTTTTTATTTACTTGTTGACCAGCTTATTTATCAATGCGTGGTATGGCAAGCCGTTTTATCAATTCTACTGTTATTGTACATATGTTGAATTGTTTACCACATATGTGAAATTCTTTTCCACATATGTTAAATAAAATATTTTATTCTACATATGTGGAAATGAATTTCACATATGTGGGAAAGAATTTTACATATGTGGAAAAGAATTCAACGAATTTCCACACATACGTGAAATTCTTTTCCACATATGTAAAATTAACTATTTATTTTACATATGTTGAAAAGTACCGTATGTATGCATGTATTCAAAGCAATTTTATGCAAAAAAAATAAATGGAAGAATGGTGAGTGCGCGACAAAACGGATAAATTTTGCCAGTAATTCAAAGAAGGGTTAACCTACCTAAGCAATGAAAACCAGAACCTAGAAATTCATCAAATGGTAGATACACGAAACACTCAAAATGTAGATTACTTTAGATTCCTTCCCCGTTTCATATAATAATAACTTAACTTATCATTAAAGCTGCTTTTATTGCAACCATAAAAGTTTAAATCACTGATGACACCTATATATGTGGTGTTATTAATTATTTTTAAATTGCACAGACTATGGTCTTTCCCATATTTTCTCTCCCCCCCCCCCCCCCCACCCCCACCCCCGACCCACCACCGCATTGCTTTGTCTAGTGTTATATGGAAATTGTTTTATGAAATGAAGGTTTTAATCAGCTATACGATTCTATGAGGTTTAATAAAGGGAGATAAGTTTATCTGAACATCTTGACATTAACATAGACACTATTGCTCTCTTAGATCAATTTCCCGTCCACCTGAGCTCATCAAAGCTGCCTCACCTGTACCAGCCAATAAAGGTGTGCATAATGAGATCCAAACTCCCTTCAAGAATCGATTAACTTCTAAACTCTTTTAAGAGGAGGATAAAGATAAAAACAGAAGCGGATGTAAACCCATATTGAGACGATGGAGGTCTATTCACCTATTCTGAGCTCCTCGCTTAACAGCCATATGTGAGGCAATATTAATAGGCGAGGTGTTTCCGATGTCTTATCGTCGGCCAATCAGATTGCTAGATATCATTGTCTGATAGGCCATTATATATCACACTATCTTTTGTCCGCCTTTTATGCTAAATTTGCTGTTTTAATGTTGTAATTCTTAGAGTAGCTCCATATTCTGAAACCAATCACGAATTATTGGCTAGTAAACCGTGTACGTTTTGTCTAAATTGACCCATTAAACTTGTTAATTGCCTTTATGAGTAAAGGAGATGATTGATGGCGACAAGCGTGTGCGTCCAAATAACTTATCTATAAACAACACGTGAGAAGGGGAAGATTGTAAGATATAATGTTAACATAATATCATTTAAATACGTAACATTACAAATCGATTTTTGAGAAGGAAAACTTGCATGAAACCAGCTATGAATAGAACTCTATATAATTTGAATAAATGAAAGAAGTTGCTTGACGCCACCGGGGTTCGAACACGGGATCTGTAATATAAATCTGCTGGTTTCCAAATTATATTTATTTACATTTCCGTTGCCCGAAATAATATAGGATAAAATAAAACAAGCTAAAATTTTACCATATAATAGACTTCCAGAAACGGCAGATTTATTTAAATATGTTATTTAGTTTAATTAACTTTGCTAGACTCGGCCACAGTCAGTGTAGAGTTATTTCTAAACATAAAACGTCACAGGTACACCGTAGGAGGATCAATGACGTGCAGCATAGCTCAATGTTATTTTGTTCCTAAATCGCCAAGTATTCTAAATATGTGCGATTATTTAAGGTGTGACCATTATCTATTAAAGGACATCGCTATTGTATGAAATAAACTCCTTTGAAACACTGGCGTTAAAAATCTATCGATCGATCGATCAATCAATCAATCAATCAATCAATCAATCAATCAATCAATCAATCAATCAATCAATCAATCAATTAAGTCATCTGGTCTATATAATGCAGGATTTCATGGATTTTAAGCAACAGAAAGTTAAAATTGTTGATATTATCATTGATGCAACAAGTAAGAAGTCGATAATGACGGATTCTCTTCCCGGTTACCAAGTTATTGTGTGGTGCTGGATGTACACTGATTTAACACCTGATTGGCCTACCCTATCCCTAACGTAATTACTTTTGTTAGACCTTGGTGTCAACTCTCCAGTTCAGTCTTTAACTTAATAGTATACAACATCGTATCTGTATTCAGTATACAGGAAACTAACACACTTTAAAGCTTGTGTCTGTAATGGTGAATGTCTCTATCACAATCCGAGTCACTTAGGTAAAATCACTGATGTTAATACTGTTCACAATACTATCGCCTTTGCTGCTTACCGGCGTGACACTTGCGTAAATGAAACAGAATAAAAAAAGCGTACAGTTTCTATTTATCTATGTAAATATATCTAGAACTCCTAATGTGATGGATTTTGTTTCTGTAAATATGTTTGCTTTGCCTCGTCACAGAAAAAAACAAAGGTATGCAAATATCAACATGATTGCAATTGAAAACGGATATTCTCAGTGTCAATAAGATTGGACCCAACCACCACGACTGTATATGTAACAACAGATTGGAGCGGTGACATCAAAGAGACGTCCAGGTGAGCGTTGGTTATCAGGTGTACCATTACAGGACCCGGGTTACGTGTGAGAAATGGGCGTGGTAATAGCACATTAACCAGCAATTCTCTGTCGGTTACCAGGATTAGATGGTAATATAGGTCTGCTATTGTCCGTGTGGTAATGGATTAGCAGTGTAAAGAAAACGATCGGAAAGTGTTCGTGTTGGCGGAAGCTTTACCTGTGAGTAAGGATGGGTTAGAAATCTCACACGAAAGTTGTTCGTAGCGTAATGGTTCGCTTTATGAACAGGAAGTAAGTGAATGGGATCAATAAACAGACAACAAGGCCAAGTGACATTAAGACACCGAACACTGAACATAATGCTATTACGTTAACCAGATCTTTTTTATTTCCAGGATAAGACACTTGACGATTCACCTTTATGTAGTAGGATTGATGTCCTTCCAATTACTTCCTTGGCTAATTACACTCCTTTGGAAACGATCGCCTATCGTGTTGTTTGCAACGCGTTTATAACAAATAACAAATACAGACAAGAAGACGCACTTGAGTCGACAGTTTTGCTCGTCCTAAAAGATCATCGAGTCCTAGCTTGCACATTAGAACATAGTATTTCAAAATAACAAAAATACGGCTAAATAAAGCTTAACTGAATATCATCAGTGCTGAATTCCATCTGTCAAATGTAAATATGCGATATGTAAATTATTCATATGCTAACAATTATTGATGATGTTCTTGTATTTCAATACAGTGCTTTTAATGGTATTGGATGGGCTGATTATGTGTGGCATGGTTATTAGTACAGTTAATCAATTACTGTAACCCAGACGAATATAAATGCTAAACAATGGCGTGTTAATGTCTAACTGTATTGGATATACTCTTAGGCGTTTATTATCACAGCAGGTCTCGATGTGGATGCTTTAATGACATTGATGCTGCGCCGAGAACGGTCCAGGGACAAATGCCGTTAACTTCAGTCATCCGGTGAGAGCATGCTGCGCCCAGATGGGGAACAGACGCGACCGGGGAAACCGTTACGCCACATCTCCGCACATATCTTCTACAATTCACTTGTTTTTATCAGAATCTCCCAACGGTAATGATCAAATCTCTGTTTAAGATAATTTATACTTATAATACAAACAATATTGTTCACAAACTTCTAACTGTTCCAATTTTGTAGAAATTCCTATAATGCAATTCAACGTTTGTAAAACCAAGCGTACTAATCAGCTTTTAAGTAGGTGTTGGGAAATACTGTTAAAGTTTCGAACACAATTCTTACCTGTAATGTTTGTTACCTTGTTTTAATCATGTTAAAATGTATAAGTTAAGAATATAATTTAGAACTGATAAACAAGTAAATTGTTAACTTTGCTCAACAATAAACAAAGTCTACAAAACAACATGACATTCAAAAGATTCAAATAAACTATGTTCTGATTTAGAAGCTAGCATTACCATTTGGTGGTTATTTGCTATAATCTTGTAGTGGTCACAAAGATTAAAACAAACTGACCATTTTATTTTTAAGCAGTTAATAAATTTAAGAAGTTATTTTCAGTGTATACAGGTCAGTAACAGACACTGTGGAAATCTCGCATACTCCCAACCACCCCCCAAAAAAGAAATTAAAAAATCGCATCTAAACGAAATTCAGTTGGACTACATAGACTGATATTATTTCGGAGTTACCATTACCAAAGGACCTTTTGGTACAGGTTACAGTTGCTCTATCGATATGGTGATTGCTAGTGATTGATTCGTCTGCTTTAAAATAGGATGATCACAAATAACAACAGTTATATGTGTTAAAATTATTATTAGTCCGTTATTTAGCAGCGTATGAAACTGCACGTATGAATTTTAAGCAGCCACGTTTTATATATTAACATTTGAGAGTTGAGATAAGTTTTGGATTACATAACATGATACAGCCCACGATATCATATGTAACGAGGTAAACGTGTATCTATAAGGCAGTAAGGGTTAACTGCTATTAAACGTTGGAACGATAACACATCACGACCACTGAAAGGTTGTCAATAAAATCTGCAGCAGGATTCATTTAACCAAATAGCAGTATCCTCATAAATTTGAAATTGATTTTTTTTTTACACATTTATTCTTGTTTTGTGTTGTTTTTTTTTTTTTATTTTTTCCGTTTGTTTTTCTCTTTTTATTTTTCAATACAAACGAAGCAGCATGTGTTTTTAATTTCCCAAGAATATAAAATAATCGCAAAACATCGCGCCCTGTCCAACCTTGTAATTTTGTACTTATTCTTTTGTAAGTATTATAATTATAATGATACTCCTATCTGCAGACTTTTGGTTTATTATAAATAATAAAATGTAGTGGATTAAATTTTAAGAAACTCGATGTCACAATAATTTGTTGTTTATATATTGTTTTTATATACTGGCCAATTTGTTCCTCAAAGCCAAAGCGTGACGCTCGGTCCTTGGATTATATCTCTTAGTATGCGGAACCATTTCTCACCGATATTAAACCGTCTACTGAGGTTTTATTCATGTGGATACATACATAGCTTATGTTAATCTGAGCTTTTCTGGAACACATATATACCACGTTCACGTAGACGCGATTCTGTTTTTCTGTCTGAATCCATTTATGCTAAATGATGTGAACATTCCAGAAATCGACATTCTGTGTTAAAATAACAAAATAAAATAGTTGTTCTCATATACACTAAATCTTGTAGCCTTTATCCATGGACAAATATGCATGTAAGATATCTTAATATCTTATTTTAAACTTTTGCATATGATACGTTCATTTGCTTTTTAATCTCCGGATAAAAAAATACTAAATATGTACCCTTAAAGGCTTGTGCTTTTTTCATCATTACAGATTACCTGATCTGGTTTATAGCAAGGTAAGAATGGGTAATCAAGTCACCTGAAGTACTGGCGTCTATACTTAATATTAAAGTATAAATCGATATACAAGTGATCGACGAGGACTATCGATTATTATAAAATGGTTATTGATAACATTAAAATATTGTGGCTATTAAATATGGTTACAACCTGGCCGTGTCCTGTAGCAATGTTGACGTGCTATATGTGTTGCTGGAGTGTGGGCTAGTCGGAATTGAGCCCTTAGGCGCATACCCATCGTTACCTCACAGATCAGGTTAAATGACACTCAATCTGCCCCGGGGTAGTATCACAGTCGACCACCTATTTATCCTGTACTTTACCAAAGTTGTCAATGGTAGTCATTAACCCAGGTAAGACTAGGTAAGACTAGACAGGGATCGCATGCGACAATGTTGATGTTCAACTATAAAAGAACCTGGTATCTTCGCACAAATAATCTGTCTTCCATAATTTAAATAATTGCCCCAAAACGCCGGTTCACCAGAAATATACAAATATATAGATATACTATGTTTTATTGTTAAAATACAAGCTTTAAATCTCTGGTTAATATACATATTCAGTTTTATACTTTCTAATTCGGAACACATCCTGACAGAGTAGCGAGCCCTCCTATGCATTATCAATTCCTTTGTTGCCATGAGTTACTGGCCTACTCACCAGGAAATATGTTAAGCTGTTGGCAGAGCTTATTCAGAAATACCTGATTTATAGACTCTCGAATGCCAACCACGGAATAAGGACTTAACAATAAATGCCTAAAATGGTGTACATAAATAACTTTTTTTTCAAATTGAGTATATATATATAATTCTATTGTTGATTTGTTCAATGGTTAATACAATTGTATTTACATAACTGAGGGGCAATATTGAAGTTTATTGCACAGATCTAGATTTTAATAGTACGCAGGCAAAACATTATAGACAGATAAGGGACTATCGATAAAGTATTTACTTAAACAATGCTAATGTTCTGTTCCTTGCAATCCCCAACGATATAATCAGATGGACGAGTGAGTTGTATTCCACAACGTGCTATAATGACTAACATTGCTATATGAGTATTTGGTATCTCTGCTGTGAGCAACACAGAGTAGATTGTGTATCATGTTAAACCCAATCCCAAGATTAATATAGTTGTAAACTTTCCAATAAAGTGCTGGCCTTAAAGATAGAATAGGTCTATATCCTAACCTGCCCGAAAACCATTTCTTGTTATATATTTTTATTGCATAGATAAAGAAAATTTCGCTTGGGTCTACCAAGATTTCTAAATACCTGTTTCACTGAGTAATAATAGGCACCTGAACAAAATTCTCAAGAATAAATTGTATATGCTTCCGTAAGGTAATGTTTTACACTTAATATAAACTGTTAACCATAAATTATTTCGTTTCTGCGAAATATTTACTAAAAGTTAAAACAAATATTTTCCGTGAGAGCATACCGGTATGATTGGGGTAGTGCTGTTTGGTATTACGCGAAGTCAGTAGAAGTCAATTGCTGGGGTGTAGGTAATTATATAATTGTGAAGCGATTGAAAACTTTCATCAGTTGTTTTCTAAGTGTTTAATCCGGCTATAGCTTTCAGATCGAGGGCATTGAAATGGAATTAGTTCGGCACATTAGCCCCCCTCAAACACAACACTCTCTCTCATTGTACAGTACGCTCCATCGCTCCTCAACCCTCTCAGTCAATGC
>JAVFBW010132528.1:0-13646 GCA_034783835.1 Mopalia ciliata
CCCACCCTCTGGCTAAAGGCAGTTTTTTTTTTTTGAAGAACAGCAATGCTGTCTTTACTTAGCACTGGATGAAAATTAACTTTCCAACATTATGGAAATGCTTCACATCTTGGTTGTGCTAGTTTCAATTATTGTTGGAATACAATGCTGTCATATAAATGAAATACCGTTAAGCATGGCGTAAAACACCAATCAATCAACCAATCAATCAAGCACTCGCAAGAAGTGTAAGTCTATTTATCCCCAAAGTTGTTTGACACGCCACATGAAAATAAGAGGGTAATGCTAGATTATCTAGATGAATGACTTGTTGGATCAACCATATTGGCTGTGGTAACAGATGTTTTATTATCTGGATGGTGTGTGTTTAATTTTAAGATTTTCACCTGAACAAAATTGTTAAGTGAAGTGTTTAAGATGGCAGACTTCAATATGCCATCAATAATCTACTCCGCTCCTTAAACCAGTCATTTGTCAGGATGCTGTACTAGTGTAACAGTTGGACACATCTGGCTTACTAACTGCTAAAGTGCACGTCCTTAATCTGTTATGTTCTGGCATGAAAGACATGATTTGCTTTGTTCCTACATGATTCACTATTTATCTTAGTTTGAATAAGTTTTGACAGGGCAGGCCAGAGGGGTTTAGCCAGAAATCTAAAGTATGGTGTCCAAAATGGTCATTTTCCTTAAGTTTTAAAGTTACTGGGTGTCCAACTCTCACAGTTTCTCTATCTCTGCATATTAGAGTTTGGTTAAACAGGGTGTCCAAATGAGGCAACTGTTCATTTCAGGGTGTCCATTTGGAAGGGTGGACACCCCTCTGCCTAACCCTTGGGGCAGGGTCTTCACTAATGTGATTAAATAACAGCTCTAGTTAATTGAATTTACTGTCTTGTATTGTGTTGAAATTTTTTTAATATTTAGATCCAATCAGATGGGAAACTGGCGTTCTATTACACCAACCGAAGTAGAGTCCGGTTTAAACTGTCCAAATCCTAACCAAACTGGGACATATTTACAACAAGCTATGTGGCGATTATAGAAAAAAAATTGTGTATGCTGGGGTTAAAAAGAAATTAATTTGTATACATCCCATGGTGCTTGTATCTTTTCCTTTAATATGTGGTATTATGAAAATAACTTGCCACAAGCAGTGACATTATACATACATGCTATCATAGTCATTATGTCAAAGTCCGTCTGTTACATGTTCAGACAAAGTCGGTCTGTATAGAATCCACATACCTTGCTAATAGACTGTCTGTTTATCATATTGTGATTCAAATTTATTATCTGTCTACAAGTAAATTGGGTTCAGTGTGTCATTTTGTATGTCAAGGAGATGGATCGATGCGTCAAATTGTGCATCAGCAGAGGCTGGTTCGTCTGGAATCCACATATCGTACTAGTAGACTTGTACTCGTCTCTACTGTCTGTATATCATATTGTGATTGAAATTTATTATCTGTCTACATGTAAATTGGGTTTCAGTGCATCATTTTGTGGGTCAGGGACATGATCAGTGCATCATTTTGTGGGTCTGGGACATGATCAGTGCATCATTTTGTGGGTCAGGGACATGATCAGTGCATCATTTTGTGGGTCAGGGACATGATCAGTGCATCATTTTATGGGTCAGGGACATGATCAATGCCTCATTTTGTGGGTCAGGGACATGATCAGTGCATCATTTTGTTGGTCAGGGACATGATCAGTGCATCATTTTGTGGGTCAGGGACATGATCAGAGCATCATTTTGTGGGTCAGGGACATGATCAATGCCTCATTTTGTGGGTCAGGGACATGATCAGTGCATCCTTTTGTTGGTCAGGGACATGATCAGTGCATCATTTTGTGGGTCAGGGACATGATCAATGCCTCATTTTATAGGTCATGGCCATGATCAATGCCTCATTTTGTAGGTCATGGCCATGATCAATACCTCATTTTGTAGGTCATAGACATGATCAATGCATTATTTTGTAGGTCAGGGACATGATCAATACCTCATTTTGTAGGTCATGGACATGATCAGTGCATCATTTTGTAGGTCATGGACATGATCAGTGCATCATTTTGTAGGTCATGGACATGATCAATACCTCATTTTGTGGGTCAGGGTCATGATCAATGTCTCATTTTGTAGGCCACCATTGCATATACTGCAATACTCAACCCTGTACATGTATTTGTTGTGAACAAATGTATATAATTAAATTCATATTTTAATTGTAAGTATCGTTTATTGCAAAAAATGGATGGGATAGCATTATTTAATGTCCCAACAAAATGATAAAACCAATAATATTGCACATTTTAAAAAATATTTATATGTCTTTGCCACAGTTTGCTGTGGGCAAAATAGCTGGAGAAAAAAAAATAACACTTTCTCTTTAAACATGGGCTTTATTTCCTTCCATATTTATTCTAAATAAGTATCTAAAAGCTGCTCAGTTTGAGTTCCTGCTATACTCAAATTAGTATGCTTGTTTGGTCTTTCAGGCATAAATCCTGTATTGCATGTAATAATAGATTATTTAGTGAATTGACTATTGATTGGGAATTGATCCTAGCTACATGTTATGCATTCTCAGGTAAGAGTAACACAGCCAAGTGTAGCCTAGTAATTATTGATTTAAAACTCATTATTAAATTAAGTCTGCTTTTATTATTCATATTTTATTATTCATTTTCCACTGGTAGACATCTTTTTAGCTGTTGATACATTATATTAAAAAGGCTAAATTTGGTTCTCAGCACTTTACTTGAAATTTATTTTTTCATATTTTGTAATCAAACTTGCTACAAATGTAGCTGGTTGTAGTAAGACATTGATCTTGGTGTGTGCCTGCCAACTTCCTATATAAGGGGTCACCTCAAAGGCTTAGGCAGCAGGGTGTCCACCCAACCTTTGGACACTCAACTATTGCCTCATTTAGACACTGTGTTTTAAGAAATTTAACATGCAGGAGATAGGAAAACTAAAAAAAATTGGACACTCAGTTTTTAAAAAAGGGAAGCAAAATGACCATTTTGAAAAATATAGAAATATAGTAAGATCATGTATGGAACTGAGTAAGGGTCAGCTCCACCCAATATGCATGGTAGACCAGATTACATAAATTTTTGTTTCCAAAGCAGAATTTTAAAAAAAGGCTGATCATAATGTAACTTTAATACTGGTCAGAGACACCCTTTCCATATAAATATTATTTATAACTAAACTGACTTAAAATTATCCTCAAACGTTTATGTTATACAGAAAGATAAATTATTTATTATCAAATGTTTAATGACCCTACCTGTTAGGTCCGGCGGCCGTGGCTTAGTGATAGCATCTGCGCTTACTAAACCTGCTTCGATGTACTGCCTTGAGTACGACGTTAAACCCCAATCAAACAAACAAACAAATCGCTGTACCGATCACTGGATCGAATCCGCCTGTCGACCATCAGGTATGTGAGCAATTGCGAGGGTGGTTTTTAAAAGGTTTCCTCCCAGTTTTCTACCATAATAAGGCAAAGTACAGTGTGAAGTGGACTATCCATCATATAAGTGAAATACCCTTGAGTATGAAGTTAAACCCCAATCAAACAAACAAACATACCTGTTAGGAACTACACTTCTGCCCTGTTTTATGATTCCAGGTATGGTCTATCATGAGAAGTGTGATTGCCCCGTAAAAGATACTGTCAAGTGGCTGGAGCTTATGAAATGCCCAAGCACATACGACCAAATAGAAGAAGATTTATCTCCCTTTAATTCTGTGGACATTGAGGAGGTTTCCAAGGCAGCTATTAGTAGGTTCAATCAAGCTGGGATGCACAGTCTGTGTCAGTATAGAATTATAGATAATAAGGTAAGGGCTTTTACATTTGTCTGTTATAAGCCAGTAAAAACTGTTATATTGGCCCTCAGCCGTGGCTTAGTGGTAGTGTTTGCGCTTCCTAATTCTACTCCGTTTGTAGATTATCAGGTATATAAGTGAGTCACAAGATGTGGCTCCGGCAATCGTGGTGTGGTTTTTACGAGGTTTCCTCCCAGTTTTCCACCATAATAAGGCAAGGAACAGTAAGAAGTGGACAATCCGTCGTCCTATAAGGCAAATATCCTTGAGTATGACCTAAAACCTGAATCAAAAAAATAAACAAAACCGTTATACTAAGTTACTTAAGTTATTTAAGGAAACAACTTTTTTTTAAGGTCTGCTTTTAGGAACTTTCCCTTTAGTTGACCTGGTGGTGTCAATACAAAGCCGATAATCTCTTCGTTTGGTATCGCCCCTTGAGGGAGCAGGTGGGCCATGGCCCTAAAGAATACTCCCTCGGCGAGAAAAGAGGTTGCTTTCTGTTGCCCTGGTGTTCCCAAAGTTAAAGGGTAACAGGAAGCAGATTTGTTTGTTATGTCCTGTTTTTGTGTCCGTCGTCATATAAGTGAAATATCCTTGAGTATGACATTAAACAAACAAATCGTTTGGCATCATGCAATTGTCATGTCTTAGTTTGTTGCCAGTAGCATCAAGATGGGGTTCAAACAAACAAATCTTACTCTTTCTAGATTTATTTTTTACATTTTTTATTTTGATCATTCAAATTTTCATGTTTGCATGTTAAACATGCCTTGAATAAACTAGAAGTCATTAGTTCCACTGATAATTTTAACATAGTACACAAGTAGTGCAAAGAATCAAAGACTGCTAAAGATAATTATGGCAAAATAAACCTGAAATATTCAGTCAGATTAGATTGAGTCTTTTGTTCTTCAGAGTTGCAGTACTTGTGAATTAACTATATTGCTTTATTTTGTGAGAAAAATCCATCACAAGCTATAATCAAAACTTTATTTGTATTAACTTACATCCTGGGATGACTTCCAGAAAGCTTACACTTTTCTCATGAATAGTCTTCTTGTTGTTTAATAATAAACTACATGTAGCAGTAACTTGTGAGTGCGAATCAAGTTGTCCTTTCTCACCTTTCTGAGTTTTCAGAGTAGCACTACTTCTGAATTAACTAGATTGCTTTATTTTATGAGAAAAATTACATCCTGTGATAACTTCCATAAAGCTTACACTTTTCTTATGAAGGTTGATATTAAACTACATGTCACAGTAACTTATGAGTAAATATTCAAGTTATCCCCTTTCTAAGTTTTGCCCATGTGTACATTTGAACTGAGCTTTTTCTATGTTTTCTTATGTTTAGATTTATCGGAAGACATATGGTCAGCATGTAGGTTTTAAGATGTTTATGGATAATATACTTCTTTCCATTACAAGAAAGGTATGATCACTTATCACTATTTCTTTCTATAGTGTTAAGAAGTTCATTTTGTTTTTATTCACCACATACTGGAACAGAACAAGTGTCAGTTACAAGGAAATAAACATTAGTTGTGGTTAATATGGCCAATGTTGGCAAGGGAGGTAATTCTAATCTTTGAAAGAGGTTTCTCTACAATTGTGACATTATTAAAAAGATGAAGTATCCTCAATCGTTTTTAGGGCAAATGATTGCCTGCCATGTTCCCTTTTTGACATTTTGAATCTTCCATTGAATTGGGTCTTCTTTCTCTTTCACTTTAGGTCACTTTACCCGATATGGAGTTTTTCACAAATCTAGGAGATTGGCCCTTAGTTATGAAAAATGCTAGGCAGAAAATGATACCTCTGTTTTCATGGTGTGGTTCAAATGATACAAATGACATTATCATGCCGACGTATGATATCACAGAGTCCACCCTGGAAATGTTAGGAAGGTAGGAAGTGTATATTGTGCATTAGGTCAACTTATCATAAACAATTAATGAATACAAAAGGTGTTCTCGTTAAGTTGTAAGTTAAACTAATAATTTTAATTTTTGCGTCTGGTGGTATGCCAAACTCATTGTACAAAGAAGAACTAATAACCAATCACTGTTAATAAGTAAAGACAGGATAGGAACAAAGGCAAGCACATAGCATTAAAGAAGAATATTGATGCAATATATACATGATACAGGTTTTCAGTTCAGCATTTTCCAGGGTGACGAAGATAAAGCCTACTTAATAATAATATAATAATTGATTGATTAATCTAGTTGCTTTATTTTTATGAAACTTAAAGATGGGAAAGAAATCTCACCTGTCTTGCCTCACCTTGCTAGAATTATACAAGTTTTCTAGTGATTCAATTAAAATGTATAAACTGATGCAGGTGAAGAGTGATTGAATACAGATTGAGGATTGCAGCCAATTATGCCAGTGCCACTATATAAGTGATTTATTTATACATGTTGTGTTTTCTTTTCTTTTGGATCGTTTCTTTGAAAGAAGCAGATAAATTCAACTCAAGGGGGATAATGTTTATTTTTAGCTAAGGGGCGTAACTCTTATCATACTCATTAAGAACATGGATGCTTAAAGCTGTGGATGCATGTAACTGTACTGTATGTACATAAATTTCTTGAAATAAAATAAATTATTTTGTGGCTATGAAATTATTTTGAGTGTAATTTCAAGGGCAGCATTTTTGTAGCACAAATTTGCGATTTTTTCCTGGCACTCGAATGTTTCAACAAACCAACCAATAGTTCTAAAAATCCAACCAAAGAGGTCCATAAATCCAACCAAAGAGGTTCATAAATCCAAGCAAAGATGTTCATAAATTCAACCAAAGAGGTTCATAAATCCAACCAAAGATGTCCATAAATCCAACCAAAGAGGTTCATAAATCCAACCAAAGAGGTCCATAAATCCAACCAAAGAGGTTCATAAATCCAACCAAAGAGGTTCATAAATCCAACCAAAAGGTTCTATAAATGTAACAAGGTTCTATAATTTTAGCCGAAGGGATATATAAATCTTACAAAGGGTTAATAAATTCAACCAAACGGTTTTATAAATGCTTTTTTTTTGTGTCTTCTAGGACCACACTTGATCTCTTCTCTGTACAAAGCAATACTGGGCCGAAATGGTCAGAAAAAGAACCAAAAGCATTCTGGAGGGGGCGTGATAGTCATGAAGCACGCCTTGATCTGGTTGCCCTGGGAACAAAGAATCAAGAGTTGATTGATGCCGCTTTAACACACATGTTTTTCTTCCCAAAGGACAAGAATAAATATGGAGAAATAGTCAAACCTGTGTCCTTCTTTGATTTTTTTAAAGTACGTATAAAAAGACCTAAGAAATGTAACTGGGAAATAATTAAAGTTTTTAATTTGTTGTGTCTTAACTTTCTTAAGAGATTTTAAACCATTTAATTTTTCCAATAAACTTATATATGTTTAAACTTCTCTGACTGCTTTTTATCACATATAAAAAACAAAAACTTCAATATTGGGTTTGGTCTGTGTGCACTGTGGATTTTTTTGGAAGAAACTGTTACAAGAATGTCTTCTGATTAAAAATGGGTACATATTCTCATGATTAAGATGAACTCTAAAATTTAATCATGCTTTGATCAACTGGCACCTGGTGCTCTCAAAGCTATAGGAAAACCTCATTTTCAGGTTAAAAACCTCTCACCAGATTCTACATACAGCGAATATGGTTCCTGTGTTGTTTTAGTTTCTTGACAGTGGCGTCAAGGGTGATTTCTTTTCAACCATTGGACTGCCACACGCTCATATTAGTGAAAAAATTCTATTTTGAAAGAACGATTGTAGCAGTTGGAAAAATATGCCATTCTGCGAGGGCTAGTTTCAAATTTGACTGCAGTGTTGACAGTCTGCTCTGTAAATATTGATTTGAAATCAAAGTTTAATTTAATTACCAAAAATGAAGGTTAAAATTAAAAATAAGAAAACAATAGCAATCTTTAGTCTATTTTCTCACTATGTTGCTTGCTTGTAATTATTTTTATTGTTAAATTTAATGAGCCATTATTTATTTATTTCAGTTTAAATACCAAATAAACCTAGACGGGACAGTAGCAGCTTACAGACTGCCATATCTACTGGCCGGGGATGCTCTAGTCTTTAAGCAGGAGTCCATTTATTATGAATTCTTTTATCGGAGCTTGATTCCAGATGTACATTATATTCCATTAAAAAAGGACATCAGTGACTTAATGGAGAAACTCAAATGGGCAAAGGATAATGATGCAAAGGTGTGAATGTAATCATTTTGTTTGTATAAACAATTGAAATGCCTGTACTTGTACCCAGTAAAAGTTATGAAATTTTGTTATGGCACATGTATTTTACTGACTTTTGTATAATTTTGCTTCCTAATGGTTTCCAAACAGAGAAACAGGTACAAAATTGAAATTATATGCATTTAGGACTAAAGGTTACATTGACACATAAAATAGGACAAGCTCTCGGCTGTTTCTTTGCTTGTTTGGGTAACTGGCAAATGTGACCTTTCCATTTACTTGGTGACCTCTGTAAACCCTTGCAAAATGGCATAATCCAATAGAAAACACTGATGTCATTGTAGCCTATTTGTTTTCTTTGGTTCAAGTGTGGTTAAAGAACTGTCATAATGTCTTAGTTATCAGTACTTATCACTTCGTGAACACTAGATGCTAATACAGCAAAACACTATGCATGTTATGAATTTATTACCAAGGTATCGGTGTGGTATGATATATTAAACAAGTCAAATACCATAAACTTTGCAGTTAATCGCAAATCAATAATGAATCAAAATTTATACTAAAACTTTATTTGTACAACTTATTTTTTGTTATTTGTTTAATTTGATGCATTACACAGTTTAGTGTAAATACTTACTTCATCTGGCTAAGGGCAGTTTGTTTGAAGAGTGGCAATGCTGTCTTTACTTATCACTGGAGAAAAATTCACTTTCCAACATTATGGAATCGCTTCACATCTTGTTCTGCGCTAGTGTCAATTATTGTTGAGATACACCTCCGTCATATAAGTGAAATACCTTTTAGCAAGGTATAAAGCACAATCAAATATAATTTTTCTATGAAATTTCAGGCTGAGAAGATAGCCCAATCTGGGCAGGAGTTTGTGAGGAATAACCTTGAACCATCCAGTATCTTCTGCTACCATGTTATACTCTTTCAGGTAATTCTATTCTAGTAAACTGGGGTAGTTGAGGGTTGATTCCTGTGATCTGGACCTGTACCCATAAAGCTACTTAAAGCAATACTCCCAACTAAAATAACCTCTTTGTTCCTTGAAAGGTTACCATTAAAATACCTAAATATGGCATCGACTTATTTGTTTCTTCATTTTTCAAAAAAAAAAACGAGTGTTAAACTGACATTTTGGGCATGGCCAACCGTGTCCATGATGTCATGCGACTATGGGTTAATAACACGTTTGAACCAATGATATAGGTCATTGGAGTCTACTGTCAAAGATTTAAACAGTTGACTCTACAGGTCTCATGATGTAGGCAAGTATTTTGAAAAGAAAGATATTTGATTGTTCTTTAATTGTGTAGCTCTTCTGTTTTATGATAAAAATACCTAAGACATGGCCGCATGGATAAATTTGACTGTAGTTTGTGCATTACCCATTGCTCGATTAGAAAATTAGAGAGCATAATTGAACACAAAAAATGATGCCCGTTTTACCTATTTGCATTTTATTGCAGCCCAGAGTATCTCTTTAAGTATAAATTTAAGTTAAGAAATATTAAGCCAAATCTCTCATTTGGCCATGCAAAAAGTTGGTGGTGACTCTCTGTGACCTGGTATTTTCTGAGCTAAGAGGCAGGTGGTTGGTGTGATTTTTTTGTGACTTGGTGATCTCTGAATTAAGGGACATGGTTGTTGTGGGCTCCCTGTGACCTGGTGCTGCCTGAGCTAAGAGGCAGGTGGTTGGTGTGGGCTCCCTGGTGCTGTCTTAGCTATGTGGTTGGTGTGGGCTCCCTGGTGCTGTCTTAGCTATAGGGCAGGTGGTTGGTGTGGGCTCCCTGGTGCTGTCTTAGCTATGGGACAGGTGGTTGGTGTGAACTACCTGGTGCTGTCTTAGCCAGGGGACAGGTGGTTGGTGTGAACTACCTGGTGCTGTCTTAGCCAGGGAACAGGTGGTATGCGTGGCCTCCCCAGTGCTGTCTTTGCTATAGGGCAGGTGGTTGGTGTGGACTCGGACCTCCCTGGTGCTGTCTTAACTATGGGACAGGTGGTAATGTGGGCTACCTGGTGCTGTCTTAGATATGTGACAGATGGTAGATGGGGACTCCCTGGTGCTGTCTTAGCTACATGTATGTGGCAGGTGGCTGGTGTGGGCTCGCTGGTGCTGTCTTAGCTATGGGACAGATGGTAGTTGTGGGCTACCTGGTGCTGTTTTAGCTATGGGGCAGGTTTGGGCTCACTGGTGCTGTCTTAGCTATGGGACAGGTGGTAGGTGTGGGCTCCCGGTGACCTGGTGATCTCTAAGCTATGGTACAGGTGGTACTTGTAGGTGTTTTCTTCTTGTGGAAATAAGTCGGTTGGACACCATTAATGGTCTGCTACATGAGTATATGGTTGTTAAAGTTTATTTAAGAAGGCTGTCTTGAAGCCTTTCTCTCCATGGCTTCGTGTACATCTTTTTGGATTGAAATTGCTCATTATAGGTATGTATGGAATAGGTGTCTAAGCTATAGAAATTTTGCATTACCCCTTTAGAAAAAATCTTCAAAATACTATTTTTAATTTAGTCTCTAACTATGCGTCATTTGTGGAAATTTGTTGCATTTTTTTTATACTCTTGCTACATGTATATCTCTTGTTTCAGAAATATGCAAAGATGTTGAAGAACCCGCCAACATCAGCTGAAGGATTTGAGTTTGTGCCTCAACCGTCTGACTATGATTCTCACTGTGAATGCACCAGAGGAAAAATGGTACAGGTTGAATTTTGCTTTATGCTTTAACTTTGATTGTGGTTTAAATTTGTAGTGCATTTCACTTATATGATGATCAATTTTCTATTTCAAACCGCCTTAATACTTTTAAAACATTGTCCATTTCACACAGTCTCTTACTTTAATGCGATATAAAATTAAGAGGAAACCTTGTAAAAACCATCCCTGCCATTGTCAGAGCCACATCATGTGACTTAATCCTGTTCGACAGATTGACTAGAACCTGTGAATGGTCAGTCTGTCATGTAAAATATGACGTGAATTTAGAGACAAAGTTGGGTTAAGTTTAGGGTACGGTTTTGTGTGGTCCTTTTGGGTTAGATTTAATATTAACCCTAACCCAAAACTATAAATTCAAGTATATCTTACATGACGGATAGGCCCTGTGAAAGGTAAATCAAAAATAAACCATTGTATCACACTTTATAACACAGTTCTGATATATTTATGATATTACTCAACATTCAAAGATGTAAAGAAGCTCCTATTAATAATATGTCATTTTTTTCTTTTAGACAAAAGAGGAGCTGTGAATGTAGGAAGATGACACTGTCAAAGGATGTAACTCCGCCATGATTAACTTATATAAAAGGTGCTCAATTCTGTGATCACTTCATAGGTGCCCTTTATATCTGAGATGAACTATTTTAAATAAAACAGAAGTAGGGTAATTATTTAGAAGATGAATTTAAAGGCGCTGGTTATTTTTGCTATTTTTCATTATCGCTAGAATTTTATTAATTTGAGTTGTCTAGTCTCCTATCAATGATATTCCATAATGGACAAGACTAAGAGAAATCTTGTATGCTATGCTAGGCCATTGCTCATTGATTTCCGCCAATATCTGGGGCAACGTATGCCACAGAGCAGCAAATAAAAGAAGTACAAAACAAGATGGCCCGGGTGTATTGTTGAGCCAATGTCTCGATACAGGAAGTAGAATAGATTATATTTTAGAATGGTCTCCTTCATAAAGGCAGCCTACACAGGTGTGTTGACAGACTAATATGGTGAAGAGTTGGAAAGAGCTTCATGTTGCCCTGGTGCTCTCATTATTTGTGTTGACAATTTTGTCCTTGTATAACATCTTTTGGCTACCCCTTGTTGTTTGTTACCAGTGGTGGTGTGTGAAGGATTCCATTGAGCTAGCATGTTGTAATTTGGGGGAAATACATATGGTTTTATACCCAAACCAAACAAACAAAGCTTATAATAGTGAAATCCTAGGATTTCCATTTAGTTAATATTAAACTTTTGGAAAAGCAAAAGGGGCATTGGCTCACAACAGTAGTGTCAAAACTGCAACCTACATATAGATAATGTCAACCTAAAATATTAATATACACAAAAACTATAAAGAAGGGTGAAAATCGCACATTTCCATAGCAATGAGCAAGAACCAGCATCAATATTTGATGGGACATTACTGATGGCCAAAGGTCGGAAGGCCTTTTTTTCATTTTCTTCTTGCTTAATCCATGTGGTAGCATATATGCTCTTTTCAAAGAAAGAAAATAATGTCGAGTAAAAATGAGTACATTGTATCGGTATCAGTATAATATATTTATGCAGGAATAGATGAACAAAAAAATGCCAATATTATTTGAAAAGAAAATGTTGTTATTCTACCGTTGAATATTATTCTTGAACTTGTTAAGTTTCATTAGATTTTTTTAAAGCTTATTCCTGTACAGCTTTTGTCATACTATAAATACATTCAGTCATTGCCACACAGGTCGGGCAACATCAAAGGTGCTTTTTTGACATAATACTTCGTATCGTTTTATACATTTCTCATTTTGGTTACCATCCGTCTTTTGTTTTTAACAAATTATGTACATTTTAAGTTTATGCATTCTGTTTTCTTGTTTTTGAACTCTCAATTCAGAGTTAAATATTAAGCAGTATTATTATTTGTAATGCTACGTACTGGAGAAAGAGGAGAGCAAAGCACTTCTCATTTTATGGTTTTGCTAGTGTCAATTATTGTTGGAATACATGGACGTCATACCAGTGAAATACCTTAGCTCTGCATAAATACTTATCAATCAATCAGTAATGCACTGACAAGAGAAGACATTTAGCTATGAACCAGGAGTCTGGATTTCCTTTGAAACCAGAAGTATTTTTGTGCTCAGCAGTTTCATAATAAACCATATGTACATAAGAAAACGATCTTCTGTTTTTTATTGATTGCAGGCGTGCCTCCATACATTATAAAGCCTCAAGGTTCAAACTGTTGAAATGTGGTATTCGCAGGAAAATGTTTGATACAATCAATGTATAAATGTGGGTCAGATGGGATAATAAATATTCCAAGCACTTTCGTCTGAAGATGGGCCCAATACAGAAAGAGTGTCTTTCTCCCATAATGTTTTCATTATTTAAAAATGACCTTAAAATATGTTTTATTTCTAATGATTTTTTGTTTTGAGGAAGATCGATGGGTTTTTATTCATGTATGCAGATGATACTATTTTGTTTTGTTTGGAGAGTCCAGTTGAAATGCAAAACTTCCAACTGGCCTTCATTCATACTGGAGGGGAGGGGCCTCCACATAAAGGAGAGCAAAACCAAGGTAGATGTTTGGATGACCGCTCTTTACCCCAGCCTATCAGATTGGAGCTTTTTTAGAATTAGATTGTTTGTTTGATTGGGGTTGAACGTTGTTCTCAAGGGTTTTTCACTATGTGCGAAGCGAAAAATGAATTGTCATATGTTCCTTGACTTATTACGGTGGAAAACCGAGAAGATTTGTTTGTTTGATTGGTGTTTAATGTCGTACTCAAGGGTATTTTACTTATGTGACGACGGATTGTCCACTTCACGCTGTAC
>JAVFBW010132539.1:0-13645 GCA_034783835.1 Mopalia ciliata
TTTGTGATGTTCTGTATTTGTGTCCGTCATCATATAAGTGAAATACCCTTGAGTACGACGTTAAACACCAATCAAACTAACAAACTAAATCCACAATAGGACATGAGTATATCTTCAACCAGGCCCAGGTTTTTTAAAATACTTGTAATTTATGAAATTTGTTCATTTACAAAAACTGAGAAATAAACATGAGACAACATTAAACCCCTTATAATCAACTCTTACATGTGTATTTTCAGAACCGTATGATGGAAAGTATGAAGTTATTCGATTCTATCTGTAACAACAAATGGTTTACCGATACATCCATCATCCTCTTCCTCAATAAGAAAGATCTGTTTGAGCACAAAATTGAGAAGTCACCGCTCACGATATGCTTTCCAGAATTCTCAGGTAAGTTTGCATAACTCAATTTACTGGTGGCGATTCGTTGTCTAACTCTGCAGGTTGTGGGTTCAATTCCAGGTCAGGTTTCATTCTGCCAAATTCTTTAACCTTTAATCTGTGCAAAGTGAGAGAGATCCTGTTGATGATTTCATTAAATTCATAAAACATTTTATATAGCGTTATACAGGCCTGTGCTGTAATCTTTTCCAGCATAACTTTAAAATGGGTCCTGTTAAAATTTTGTGAGGTAACCTAACATTTGTATTTTCCCCTCTTTGCTGATTTAAATTTATTTTAGACACGTAAATAATGAAATGAAATCCGTAAAGCGCCTTGATGAAAAATAAAGCAAAATTGCTTTAAACACAATCTTTATTGGTTACTGGATAAAAAAAAATTTTCAATATCAGTAGCAAAATGAAAATTTAGACAAAGACTGCAAAGAAGTTGTGAAACCTATAAATCAGTCCACCTTACTTTAGTTTGCATAACCATGGGGAGACCCCAATCCTGACCATTCTCTCCAACAGCACAGGCTTGTTATATTTTATGGTGATTTCAACTACGAACATTTTCAGGGTAATTTGGATGGGTGTTTCACTTTTTGTATGAACCCGAATTTTTGACTTGCTTTGCTCTCTGGAATCTCCTTGTTGTAACTGGTTATTAGTCATACAATACTGATGATATTCAATGTTTGCGTTGCTCTTGTTCTGCCTTCAGGAGCCAACACATTTGAGGAGGCCGCCGCCTACATACAAGTCCAGTTTGAGAATTTAAATAAGAAGAAAGACACCAAAGAAATCTACACCCATTTCACCTGTGCTACAGACACCAACAACGTGCAGTTTGTCTTCGATGCCGTCACTGATGTCATCATCAAAAATAACCTCAAAGACTGCGGCCTTTTTTAGTGGTGTCTCGAGCACCTGTATCGTCTGAATATTAGGTGAGTTCAGGACTGTACAGCAGCTTTCTCTAGAAGCCCTGAGGCCCAGCCCAGTGGCTTAGTGGTTAACCAGTGCATGTTATAATCCTACTTCAATGTACAGCTCTCGGGGCCGTGGCTTAATGGTAGTGAGTGCGCTTCCTAAAACTGAACCTGCTTTGATTTACTGTTCACCGGATCGAGTCTGCCTACGACCATCAGGTATATGAGCGAATCACATGTTGTGGCTCCGGCAATGGCAGGGCTGGTTTTGTCCGAGGTTTTCCACCGTAATAAGGCTGTGTACAGTGCAAAATCAATTGTCATATAAGTGAAATACCCTTGAGTACGACGTTTAACACCAATCAAACAAACAAACAATCAATGTACAGTTCACACAGTGTGGCTACGACAGTTACAGGGTGGTTTTTCAAGGTTTCTTTCTGATTTTTCACCGTAATTAGGCAGGGTACAACCCTCTTTATATAAGTGAAATATCCTTTGGGTGTGATGTTAAACCCTAATCAAACAAACAATAACCTTTTGCTATTGTTACTTAGGGTCCTTATGGGGTATCGGTTTTCCAGCTTATAGAATTAAGGCATATAAAGTAAATACCCTTGAGTACAACATTAAACCCGAATCCCAGATACCAACTGCAAGCCTCAACATTACATACACAAATCAAGCCTTTCAATTTAAGGTTTTAAACTTCATTTATTTCAAGTTTATTGTATCTTTAATTTCTCTTTCTGTTCTGTTTTCAGTGATGGATCAAATTGTTTGGGTATGTACAGGCACAACGACAAGATGGATGATTACCGTTTTGTTTTTTTTAATGTATTTTAACGTTCATGTCCCAGTAATGGTGGAATTCACTGAGATTATCAAAATGTGTCGGTTTATTTTTTAAGAGTTTTTGAAGCATGGTACAAAATGGTACGACGAAGAGCTGCAAACTTTTCAGCATAAATATTGTTTTTTGTCACGGCAGCCAAAATGTATACGTGCAAGAGAAAATGTATAAAGCTTTATTCATTATTCAATATTATCTCACATGGAGCTGTTTATCCTTGATGACGTGGTGAAATTTTATTGTGTATTTTGAAATAAATTGCAATACTGTCATGAATTAAATTAAAATATGTTAAATCACTTGTTACGTTTTTGCATCGCTGAAAATTTTGCTTTAAATCAAAATGATTTTTTAGAAATTTATTTGGAGAACTGAGAGTCAAATCATCCAAAAACTTTCAGAATTTTACAAGAAAACAAATAAAAATTTCATCTGTCATAAATTCGTTCATCTAGAACATTATCATATTTATTTTTGACAAAATATTTAGTTTAGACATTTCATTAGTTTGCTACTAGAAAAACTATACTATACAGTTTTCCTAGAAATTGTAGATTTAGAGATCATTTTTTTTTTTTTTTTTTAGGGATATTCTGAGTGAAGGTCCACAAATTAATGGTTTTTTTACTTCACTGCATCTGTTTTAAAATTTAAAAACAATTGTGTTAAAATTGACCGAGACTAATCAGTATTTATATTGCTCTTCGTAATTTGAAACTGAGCTCATGTTAAACTCAAATTCGCATGGCGTAAAACTTCAATGGCGTAAAACACTAATCAACCAATCAATCTTGTTGCCCTGGTGCTCCGATACCTAAAAGGCCCACAAACCAATTTGTCTGTAAGACTTTCATATAGCATCTTGTTGCCACTGTGTGGTGCCAGTGATGTCAAGGGTGATTTCCTTCACCTATTAGGGTGGCAAGCCTGACAGTTGGTTTCAAGAATTAAAATGTTAACATCTTGTTTTTAAAAACTTCGATTTTGATGCAATTCAGTTTATACCCTATAACTTGTAGAAGTTGGGACAGAGAAATAGGCTTTACCACAGGGTAAATGTCCCAAAATTAGAGTGTCCGAAGTATTTTGCATAACCTTTTCTAGAAATCAAAATTTTCATGTTGCTTTAGGCTATATATAGCTGTTGAATTTTAAGAAGGTAGAAATTTGTGTCAGTCAGTTTTTTATTTGTAAAACCGAATGGCCAGTGCCTAGATGAAATAAGGCAGACAGAAAAACTCAATAAATATATTTAATGGAAAATGTATTTTATATTTTAGTGACGTAGTTTAATTATTATAAGTTTACGAGGACCAATATAGTCAAACAAAAGAGATTTTACTCTATGGATTTGAACTGGGTTTTGCCTAGTTGATGTACATACAAAAAAGATTTAATCCTTTCATTTACTTTATTATGTTCATTATTTTTATGCTTGATTTTAAAATGGGTTTAAATGTGAACTTTTTCCGTTTCTATCTTTTCCTATCTTTCTTATCGTCCTATACTATCACCACTTCACATGATATGCAAATTGTCAGAGGTCAGATTGTTACCATGGCATCAAAATGCTTTTGGTCTAGAGCACCATGATTGCGCCAGTTTCAGTCACCATAAGTTGTGTTAGATGATGCGACCCAAGCTTCCTAATGCTCTGACGGAGGGTACTCCCTGAGCTAAGGAACACATAGCGTCCTTTAATTGTTCTGCCTTTGTTAGTTAGCAGTGTTGTTGAGGGTGGTTTCCTTCACCCAGTGGGCTGGCATGCCCTCATGTAAGTGAAGTAACCTAAAGTACAGCTTTAAACTTCGATCAAACAAACAAATTTTAATGCTCTGGTGTTCTCAGAGGGCTATAGGAGGGCAGAAAGCTGATCGGTTTGTGGGATCCTCCTGTATTTGTCCTGCCTTTGTTCTTAGTGGCATATAGCACCTGGGAGTCTGCACCTATTGTGCGCGCATATCGTTATATGAGTGAATTAACTAAAGTACACCATCAAATGATGCTAGTGGCGCCAAAGATGGGTTTCTTAGCCTATTCCACTGGCATGCTGTCATGAATGAAATAAACTCCATCAAACAAACTAATCTTTAAGAACAGCTTAACAGCAAACCCAGACATAACTTGACAGATATTAGCAGACACTTTCGTTAGCATTTCATTATGCCCATCCCAATCAGCACTGGTAATGCAATGCCCTACATGGTCAGGGAAGGTACCTCACAAAAAACACAAGACAGAAGTTTTAACCATTTGTTTTTAGTGGAAAAAGATTTGAAATGGACCAATATAACTTGATTAAATATGCTGTAGTGTTGCTATGGACAGCCTGTTTATGTTGAAAATTTATTCCCCAAAACAATAAAATTGCACATCAATGTTTTTAATTTCACTTCAGCTTCTTATTTATCCACCGCATAGTAATTTATGTTTGTGCAATATATCTTAATAAATCATACGATCAAATGCTTTTAAAATAGTGTTATGTTTAGCTGGCCATATTAAGTCATTTAAAAAATCCCAGTATTTCGGTGAAAAGTTTGCACAGCTGGCCTAAATTTGTATTTAGTCATTATCAACCTACTAATTGTATATATATATTTTTTTGTAAGCTTACTTTTAAATTAGTCTGTATAACAGTTATACAGTCCGAATCTGTAACCCCAGGTATAGAAGTCAATTCTTATGTAATTAATCGCATGTTCTCAAGTTTATTTATTGTAGTCAATTTGCAATTAAATGATTTATAAATGTGCTGACATCTCTTTAACATATGATAAAGCGGACTCTGGCAAACACCTAAAGTTCATATCCAAAATTCAGGAACAAGAAGTATCCATTTTTCTTTGCCAAGGGGAATAATCCTTTATTCAAGGGATATAACTCTGTATATCTACTGTGGTCTATAAATAAATGTGTTTGTGTAAATCATTGGCTTTGTGTTTTTAAAGTTAAATGTGTTTGTTTGATATGGGCTAAACGTCATACTCCAGTGTGTATCACTTATATGGATAAGCCATTCCTTGCTTTAAACTGAGAGAAAACCTAAAAAAAATGTTAGTATGTCCGCTGATTCTTTTTTTATGTAGTGGTAAGGATCACTTCTGGTAAATGATGAGCCTCACGTTTTGGCAATCGCAAAACTCCTGCCCAATTTTCCACTGTTATTACTCATGGAACAGTGTGAAGTGGACAATCTGTTGTTATATAAGTGCAATACCCTTCACTGCAGCATTAAACCACAATCAAACAAACAAAACAATCTATTTCCTAAGTCGTTTCTGTCATTGATCTGTCCACGCCCAAAATAAAAGTCATTTTGAAAAAATTAATGCCTAGTAAGAGTCACTTTAATGTGAGCTGACTTAAAAAGAATTGTTACCCAGAATCAATAGGTGTGCAACCAAAGATGTCCCTGATGAAAAACACAAGATGCTCACAGTTTTTGTGTTAAATAAATTAAAAACATGTATTCCTGGGCTAAATGAGTAGTTTTTTTTACTTTACTTTTAGTTTGTTTGATTGGTGATTAACGTCATTCTCAAGGGTATTTCACTTATAGGAGGATGGATTGTCCACTGTACACAGCCTTATTACGGTGGAAAACCGAGATGAAACCTCATAAAAACCACCCCTGATTGCTGGAGCCACAACATGTGACTCGTCATATACGTGATGGTCGACAGGCGGACATGATCCGCTGAACAGTAAATAATAACAGGCTCAGTTCAGAAGCACATTCGGTACCACTAGGCTGCGGGTCCTTTACTTATTGAAGATGGTCCCAGACTCACAGTTGAAGAAAACAACAAAATAACTTTCTTAGGAAGACGGATGTTTATTGCAGCAGATCTGTGTGTATAAAGCATAATATATAAAAGTATAAATCTCTTTGATAATCTATTGAAAAATCGATATATGAAAGATTATAATTTGTAAGTACGTTTGTAATAATATATATAGGTATTCACAGAGCTTATTAATATTAAAATTCATCTTACTTCTTTGAACAAACAATCTGTAAATCACATTTCTGCATTGATTCTGTCCAGAAACGGTATAATTAGTTGATTGCCTACAGCAGGAAAACTGATAATATAAACATTTTTTTCTTCATCAAAAATCATTAACTTTGTAAAACATTTTCCAGCACTTCATGGAACTGTATCTGTATGTAAGTTGTCCTAAAAAGTTGTACACAATACAAGTTGTTCAATATGAGTTTACTATGAAGTTTTCGCTGTCCCGAAAATCATCAAAACTGTGTGAAACTTGGATCTGTAAGTCATTTAAAAAAATTGATAAAAAACCTGTGGAAAACCAATTTTATTTTGAGAATTTTTTTAAGTGAAAAACTTTGACAAAAGTTTACAAGCCTGTGAAACACAGTTTTAATTAAAAAGATGTATTAAGTTAAACTGAAGCATTTATCCCCAGAAAATGAAGAAACTTACAAAATTTCTGTTGAACATTTTTGTAAAAATGGAAATCACGGGTGAAAACATAACAATTTTCCTGCTGCACATGTATTAAAATATGAGCTATGAAGCATGTATTGTTGTAAATGCTTAGTTTAACAAGAAAATTTCTTAAGACTCCTCCTTCAATTTTTGGCTTGTACCCTTAGCGCTTTCATTGCTAACCACAGCCATAGGACAATCTACCTTTGGTTTGTTTGATTGGGGTTTAACGACAAACTTAAAGGTTATTTCATATGACAGTGTGCCAGTCCAATTGGTGAAAGGAACCATCCTCAACACCACTAGCAACAAACAAAAACATCACCGGAGAATACATAAAGATTACAACCATACCAGCTTCCTGTTCCTCTTTAGCCTAGAAAGAACCAGGATTACAGAATTTGTTTGTTTGATTGGTGTTAAACGGTCGTACTCAAGAGTATTTCACTTATATGACGACAGATTGTCCACAGCCTTGTTACAGTGGAAAACTAGGAGCAAACCTCGTAAAAACCACCTCAGCGATTGCCGGAGCCACAACATGTGACTCTCATATACCTGATGGTCGACAGGCGGATTCGATCCTGTGAATGCCAAATCGAAGCACGTTCAGGTTAGGAAGAGCACTCGCTGCCACTGAGTCATGGACCAGGGTAACAGAAAGATCCCTCCAATCACCTGCATCTACCTTTGGATACTTGGTAACTTAGCCACTGGGCAAGGCTATTCATGGTTGTTTAAAGTTTATACAAGGGGACTTGCATTATACTGGAGGTAAAGTGTTCATGAATGAAACAAAGGTTACACACTGTAATTCCAAAGCTGAGTTACTGGCTTAAACAGAGTAATCACTCCCTTAAATTATTCTGCTTTCTTAATTTAAACTATATCACAGGTTGCAATTTCTAAAACTAACCAAAATTTAACTATTTACAGACCATTAACATTCAAACTCTGCCAACTGTCGGCAGTGACGTTCAAGATTTCAAAATACAAAAGCAGTGTTATACAATTATATGAGACTTTAAAATCTCAAAATTATTTAATGAATAGAATATTAGAATAGTAAAAAATAAAGGCATCAAAATGTCGGGTAACAAATTTAGCAACTGTATAAAAATGTGTTTGGATAAATGAAACACTGTTCTGAACAATACACTTTAACATGTTTTATGGGTCCCAGAAAGTTGGCAAGGGAGGTAATTTAACCTTTGAAAGACTGCCTATCAGCATCACAACACACTACTATGTTACTATGAAAACAAACTTGAAACACTACAATGTTACCATGACTAACACACTTGGAACACTATTATGACACGAATGACAAACATGCTTGGAACACCATTACCACACAAATGACAAACATGCTTGGAACACTATCACACCATGAAAAAGATGCTTGGGACACTATTATGACACCATGACAAACATGCCTGGGACACTATTTGAACACCATGACAGACATGCCTGGGACACTATTATGACACCATGACAAACATGCCTGGGACACTATTATGACACCATGACAAACATGCCTGGGACACTACTATTACACCATAACAAACATACCTGGGACACTATCATGAAACTATGAAAAACATGCTTGGGACACTGTCATGACACCCATGATCGGGACACTATTACTACTAGTTTCCAGACTCAATTTATAGCATTTCCTAGTTCAGTAAAATAATTATCCTAGCCTATTTTTATGTTGACAAAGCTGCGTGTGACAGATGCCAAATGCCACTTATTACAAGTTTAAATACTAGCTCACAGCTATCACTGAGCCATATATCACAACCTAACATATTCATAGACTACATGTACTGTCAGGATAGTAGAATATTCATAGGGTTCTCTGAACTATTGAAAGGCTACTTTTTTTGTCCATTTAAAGTTTATTCTAACATATTTATAGGTTACCCCTGTCGATTCATAGGCAACTCTAGTTCATTTATAGGTTCCTTTAGGACATTTATAGGTTACCCTGGACTATTCATAAGCTACATCTGTATTCTAGTTCACTTACAGGTTACTGTAGGTCATTTATAGGTTACCCTGGACTATTCATAAGCTACATCTGTATTCTAGTTCACTTAGGTTACTGTAGGGTGTTAATAAGGTAACGCTGGACTATTCATAAGATACCCTTGTCATTGTATAGGCTGCACCTATCCCATTTGTAGGTAAGCAATGATTTTGAAGATGCATTTATTTTATAGTATCTCCTGTGTTCACTATTGTCTATTCAACAAACATCACATTTTATATCACACTATTTCTGGAGAATTTGGCACATTTAAAATTCTTTAACATTAAAATTTTCTTAAAAATTCTGTTTTCATGATGTTTTAATAACTTAAATTTATTCTATGCTGAACAAATATGTTGTAATTTCTGAATTATTGATTGGCGTTTTACATCATAATTAAAGGTATTGCACTTACATGTATATAATGGCGGTGTATTCCAACAATAATTGACACTAGCACAATCGTAAAGTCTGAAGTACATTGATAATTACAAGGATAATTCTACTAATTTATTGAGTCTTATCTTTATTGTACTTTGAGAAATAAACCATGAAAAATGCAGTCTATTTATTTCTGTTGACATTTACTCAGTTTGCTATATTTGTAGAAATAATAGTTGGATTTTCACCACATTCACATATATGCAATCCGGACTATTCAAGGTGTCCAGAAATACATACATATATATGGTACAGATTTATATTCTTCTGCATAAGAGACTAAAATGTTCTGAAAATCGACCAAGGGGTCCAGCAAGACCTTAACTGATTAAGGAATAGGAAATTCTAATTGTAGAACTACAGTATTCTTCTTATTTTGGGATAACACTTGACAAAATAGACATTGAAATGTTGTATTGAAATAAATCAGAGGCAGAAATCCAGTCTTTTTCCACTTAGAGTAAGAGTTTGTAAATTCAACTGAAAGACGTTAGTCTTGGAAGTTAAAAACAATTAAAAAATCCATTAAAAATCCTGGGACATCTTCATAATGCCAAACATCCATACATGATTATTAATGTACAAATAAAGGAATAATATCAAAATATAATAAAATAACAATAATATCTTGTATAAAATATAGCACCGGATTTAACAATATGTTCCATTCAGCAACCATAGCAAGGATCAAACTGCTGTCTCGTATTTCACTTTTGTCCCTTCTATAACATGTAGGTACCTGTGAACAACAACAACAGTAGACTTTTTTTATTCAACAGAATAGACAAAAAAAATCGAAGTTTATCATGTTCAATTGTTTTTGGGTTATCATATGGGTTTGATGACTATCTTAAGATTGTTTCAATCATGACCTCGTTTCAGATCAAGGACTTAGACACCAATGTCAATGAGCGTTTTTTGATTGGGGTTTAATTTTCTACTGAAAGGTATTTCACTTATAGGACAACAGATTGTCCACTTCACACTCTTCCTTGCCTTATTACTGTCGAAAACTGAGGGGAAACCTTGTAAAAACCACCCCAGCGATAGCCAGAGCCACCTCTTGTCATATACCAGACGGACTATCTTTTGAACAGTAAATTGGAGTAGGATTAGGAAGCGCACATGCTACCACTAACCATAGTCGTGGTCCCAAATAACGGTAGAAAACCAGGAGGAAAAAATCCGCCCAAACAGATGCTCGTGCAACATAGTGTGACTAACTCGTAGAGATGATGGTTGACTGATGAGACTTGATCCTGTGCACAGTACATTGAAGTAGGATTAGTATGAGCACAGGCTAGCCATTAGGCCACAGCTGCAAGCCAAACAGTAATGGTAGTCTCTCTTGATATAAACTTACTGATTTATGATTTGGTCAAGCCAGTAGCGATGTTGTAGATTTTCTATCCATGACCTGGGGATTGCGTCAAGCCCTAGCTTGCACCCTAACATAGCACCAGCCACTGCAGCATTTGCATCTGCATCACCACCCTGAAAGACAATACAAATCGGATAAATGAATGATTGTTTAGTGTTGTTTTATGCTGTGTTTAAGGTTATTTCACTTATATGCAGCAGTGTACTTTGAGAAAAATTGACACTAGCACAACCATTATATGTGAGGTGTTTTGATACTGTTGGAAAGTTAATTTTGCTCCATTGCAAAGTAAAGACAGCATTGCCCCTTTTTTTTTAAAACTTACCGTAGCCGGCCAAACTGAATGACATCTATGAATACAACATAATGCATAGCCATAGATACATAATGTTATATTTCATGTTAAATTATAGTCCTGTTTATTTATTTATTCATCTGATGTTAGATCAACAGAATTAATTCCCAATTACCGATCATTGGCCAGCATTATTGTGTGAGGAAAACTGGGTAGTAAATTAACCCGCGTTTGGTCCGCGGAATCAAACTTGCCACCCCAGAGGTGAGGGGGATATGTGGGCTAGAGGCATGCACTCACTAAAGCATACACTCTAGACCACTCCTCTGTTGTCAGCTAGCAGAAATAGAAACTATTGCCACAGTAGGCAGGTCTGCATAATAATGCTTTAATTATGCTGCCCATAACTCTGGGGGCCAATAATTCATTTAAATTTTCCCACCCACAAAACAACTAGTAAAATCCAATGCCGAGTGGAGAAAAATGGGGGAAATCGGGAAGCTCCTTCCTGGGAAATCTGTCAGACTCGCAGGAATTTAGTCAGTAAATAAAAAGTTTTAAAAAAACCAAAACAAAAAAAACCCCAGATTTTAATTCCTTTGATATAAACATTTTTCCTGCCATGATTCCCATGCTTACCTCCATGACAACAGCTTGAATAGCCTCTCTGAAATCTTTCTGTCGTAGTGCCCAGAACCCCGCCCCCATGGTCTTATAGGTGTAACTGACACGCCCCGGTTCATCCAGGTCTAAGTCACGCAATGAACTCGTGAAAATGTAAGTCTTCAACTCTTTAGGCTACAAAATAAACAAATATTGCTAAATGCTGGATTTATTTATTCTTAGTTTCCATGTTTTTTTTTTCTTTCTATTTTTTTAAAGGATGTTCTTTTAGCGCTTGCCTACAACAACCAACGCACCACAGTCTACCCTTAAATGAGAATTGACAAGAGAAGGCACTCATGAAATAGCAGCTTTTTCTACTTAAATTGTTAGACTATTTACCATCATATTTGCTACCATTGTAACAAAGCGAGATGAATGGAGAATGTTTTGTAAGAGGAAACCAATCATAAAGTGGAATCCAATACGACTTCAAAGTCACATGAATTGACAAGACTGACCAGAGCTTATGTATTTAATAAATTCAACCTGCAGTTGTACACTTGTTTATGTGTTTTTGAATCTATTTCCAGTTAAACATGTGATTATTGTCCGATCACCAGTTTTCAAACAGCACCGGTTTTCGAACATTGCATTATTTTTGCTTGTTTTCTGTTGTTTTTTGATACAGAATGATGTTAAAGTTGAAGAGCAGTATTTCATCAATAACTTTAAGAAAAGAGCATTTCCAGAGACCTGTCTGAAGGTTAATTAAGATTCTTTTAAGTCAGTCACATGACTTTCTTAAGTGTTCGAAAACCGGTGATCAGAGTATAAATTTTACTGATCAGCTGAAGAGCCGAAGAAAGACTTGCCTACCCTAGAAGAAATTTAGGTGTACCAAAATTATTTTTTTTTAGGAGACGGAATACATGTATGTTCTTACCACTTTATTTATTTTTGTGCTACAGCGTAGTATTGAATATCAACTTGTGTGTGTATTTTGATGGCCTTTTTGTGTATTTAACATAAATTATGTGTACAAAATACTCCAGAATACATCAGGTAGGCAGGTTTGCCAAGATGATCAAAGAATTGTTTCAAATAATCCCCAGGTGTTAAATCAGTTTTATCAGCTTCTATTTGAGTTCTGCTGAAAGTGCAATCTTGAAATTACATTAATGTGCACTCTAACTAATAATCTTTAAAATGGCTGCATGGTATGAATTGCACTTTATGACCCAGACTATAAGTAGATCACAGGTAGCCAACAAAGCAGGGCATCTTACATCGTGTTTAGTTCCTAGTAGACATTTTGAGGCGTAGGCGTAACACTCTTTAGAGATCAGCTCAACATCATACTGGCCATTTTTCCTGGTGATCTCAGGTTGTCGTTGTAACAAAAGAGCTATGGCTAAAGTTACAGCAACACACGACGCTTGACATCTGTAACAAAGATTAAAGTACATTTAGTTGTGTCTGACTTCACTTAAAAGTATTTCATTTATTTGACGGCAAATTATCCTTGGCCCAATCCAAAAAAACCCTCCGACAATGGCCAGAATCACCTCATGCTTGTACAAATGGTGTTAAATGTCATACTCAAATGCATTAAAATTATATGAATACTTCTTGCTCAACTGTTTAACGCAGTGGAAAGCTAGAATTTTTGTTGTTGTTAAAACCATTGCAGCAATGGCCTGAGTGACACTTGTTAAACAAACTTGTATACATCTAAAACTTGCTTTTTAAATTGAACTTTAAACTTTAATATATCTTATTGTCAGATTTCTTTTAGGAATTCATCTTACCTGGGGTCAGTGTGGGTAGTCTTACAGATCTCTATGGTGTTCTGTATTACCTTCCCCATACACTTGTACATGTGAACACCCAGTACACATGTTCGAGAAATGGCTTCGTTTGTAGCCAGGTAACATCGACTGTTCCGCCAGACTATCTCTGCAGCCTAAACATAACATAGAAATTATAGTAAAGTACCCTAAAACTGTGAACAATAGAAGTCAAAATCTTAAAAGAAAAAATCATAATTGTGTTGTTTCATTGTCAGATTTAGTTTTGAAATAATTTAACCCCCATGGCTGGTATGGTGATTGAGTTTAAATCTTTTTTTGACAACCATTTAAGTTCAATGTACTGTTTGTTTGATTGGTTTTTAACATCGTACTCAAGGGTATTTCACTTTTATGACGACGGACAAAAATACAGAACATCACAAACAAATCTGCTTCCCGTTAC
>JAVFBW010132550.1:0-13644 GCA_034783835.1 Mopalia ciliata
ACTATATACAGCATGTTGTTTCCACTCAAGTTTGATCAGCGCTGAGTTTTGTTTTGTTTACTCTTGTGTAAAGTGTATATGGTCCCTTATCCTGATTACCTAGTGGCAAACTACTCACTTTGCAAGTGCCCTGTTAATATTCATCCGCCAAGAAATAGTGTTCTTGATGTACATGGTCAACCATTTCTTATATGATCTGCTTATATAACGCAAGGAGAAAAATCAAATAAAAACACGATGTGTCTGTTACATATTTTAATTTTTGTCAGTTTATTCAAGTATTTAATAAAAAAAAAATAGGTCGGATTTTATGGAGCTGTCTTTTATTCATACGCATTTATTATTCAACATGGCGATGTAGTAGGTGTATGCAAGAACAATTAGTGATCCGTTTTAATACTTTTTTCTTGTCTAAATTCGATGAAAATGAAGCGTCAAGACCGTGAAACCCCTCCTCGAAATAAGAGACAGAGGGCAGGTTATGGTGTTCATGATAGAGACTCTCCTCGTGAGCGCATGTCGCCCGATTTTGATCGCCGGGACTCGCGAGGGTCGGGTCGCATCGGTCCTGGTGGACGAGATGGACCGCCTCCGTACATGGCCGACAGAGAATTTGATTTTCCTCATGGTCCTCGAAAATCCAACAGAGACGATCGAATGATGGGCGATTTCGGTGGTGGGGGCGGACATATGCCAAGGATGGAACAGAGAAACTTTGAATACAGATCTTTGAGTATCACAAATTTAAGCAGTAAAATCCCACAGCCTGTGTTGAAAGAGGCTTTGGTTAGAGAATTTGACAAGTTCGGGGAATTCAATGTTAAAATAGCATTTAATGGGCACCATAGGATTGCTTACATTAACTTTCGATATCCCCAAGATGCTAAGGCTGCTCGTCATGCTAAAAGTAAAATAATGTTATTTGAACGTCCAGCTCGTGTTGAACCTGTTCATAACAAAAGACGCAGCATGAGTCCACCTGGGCCTGATTTTGGACGGGCTGACGGTCCTCCCCCATTTCACCCTGGCCGCCCCTCTTCCCCTCAGTCCATGGGCAGTGGCAGACGATCGGGTCGCCATCCTAGTATGGAAGGAAGAGATTTTCCTCCCAGGGATCGTGAATTTCATAACTTTGTTGATCGCCGTCCTCCCAATGAAAAGTTCCCTCATCATTTACAACATGTTAACCCCGAAGACGACGACAAGGCTACTCGTACTTTGTTTGTTGGAAATCTAGATCACAGTATAACTGAAAATGAATTACATCACATTTTTGAACGATACGGTCTTGTTGAAGATATAGACATAAAACGCCCTGCTCGTGGACAAGGCAATGCGTATGCTTTTATCAAATTTTTTAACTTGGATTTTGCTCATAAGGCTAAAGTGGAAATGTCTGGTAAACTTATTGGTAAATTTCAGTGCAAGATAGGTTATGGTAAAGCTAACCCAACTACCTGCCTGTGGGTAGGTGGACTTGGGCCATGGATAACGCATGAAACTCTGGAGAGAGAATTTGATAGATTTGGGGTAATTCACAGGATTGAGTGGCCTCATGGTAAGAACTATGCGTATGTTCTCTATGACAATATAGATGCTGCTCAAGCTGCTTGTCAGGAAATGCGTGGCTTTCCACTGGGCGGCGCAGATCGTCGGTTACGTGTTGATTTTGCAGATGTAAATCACATAACCCAGCAATCCCCTGTTCGAAGAGAAGAGGGCAGTTTCAATCGCCAGGATACAAACTTTAGTGGGCAGAATTTTCAATCCCGTTCAAACTGGCGTGGGAACAATGGAGGACCAGGATTTTCAGATAATTTTGACGATCGACAGAGACCACGTGATTGGGCTCCATCTGATCGAGACCCGGTGAATAATTTTAGAAATCCTGACAATCCACGATTTGATGGCCCTCCTCGTCGACGCTATGACGACGGTGAGCAACCTGTTGACGGTGGGGATCGAAGACCAAAGCGCCCCAGGACTCCAGATGAACAGTTTGATAGAAACTATCGCCGTGGTGATAGGTCACCAGACAAGAGGGAATATCCAGGGCGGGCCCCTGACTATGCCGACAGAGATCAAACTCCGGATTCTAAACCTGGTCGTTTTGCTCATGAAAGGGAAGGGAATTTTGAGAAGGGGGGTCGCGATAATAATCACAATGGTCGTGACGGAAGAGGTTCTAGTAAAGAAATAAGTATTGTTGATGGAGTGGACTCCATTGTTGATTTTGCTAAATGTCTGCCTGTAGCATGGAACGGAGCTTTGATTTTAAAAAGCAATGCCTTCCCTGCTCGTATGCATGTTGTTAGCGGGGATGTGACAATAGTTGACAATTTGATGCGTGACCCGACCACGACAGAAACTCCTGTTTTGCGAATTACACAGAGACTACGATTGGACCAGCCAAAACTTGAAGAGGTGGGTCGCCGAGTGCAGACTGTTGGGCCCACCGGGCACTGCATTTTGCTTGCTCTCCCCAGTACACTACAGAACTATGATGACCCTTCAGGAGCAATCCAACAAAGACCTTTGCGTAACCTGATCTCTTATCTTAAGCAAAAAGAAGCAGCTGGAGTTATCTCTCTTCCTCCAAACCCTTCTAAAGACAAGGACAATGTTGGTATTCTGTATGCTTTCCCTCAGTCTCAGTTTGGCCATGACTTTCTGCTTCAACGTGCTCCAAAATTACCACCCACCCCAACCCCAAAAGACGAACATTTGGTGGTTGTGGTTGTGAAGGGGGCTGCCTAGATATTTTTTTAACCATCATCATATGTCCAGCCACACAAAGTTCAACACTCAATATTGTGTGTATACAGTAATAATAATTTAGTATTACTTGAAATACTCTACTTCTCATTCTGTAATTTCTATTTTTGTATCCACATATTTTTTTTCTATTATCTTATTCTTTTTTTTTTTTGCATTTTTTCTTTAGTATTTTTTTTCCATTATCGCATTCTCTTCTTCTGGCTTTTTCTTAAATTTTTTTTCTTCCATTTCTTTTTGTTTAAATGTCTATCTGTTGAAATTTTGAAGTGCTACAAATTTATTCTGAGATCGAAACACCCTTAATCTACATCAGTCAAATGAATATATCTGAAATCATCATCAAAGAATGATACAAATTTCTGTTTTCTAAACCAATTGAATATTTTTGCTGAAATCTTGAGGAACCCTCTAATTCCTAATCGTTCTTTTATAGCAATAATTTAATTGTAATTTTTCAAATAACTTTGCATTTTGATAATCTGTTCTTAATTTTGTATGTAATTATTTGTTCTGTTTCAAGCCCAGCAAATATCATATCCGTATACATGAAGTATGTGTTGAATAGTATAACACTGTTTTGTAAAGTTTTTGCAGATTTTAAATTGACCATACATGTACCTTATGGATATGCCATCTAAAGTGCCTTAATTTATTGGTGAGTAAAATAATTTAACCCCTTTTGTGTTTTGTTGCCAAATGGCTACCTACTAATAAATTAACAAATTATGTAAAGACATTTTTTTTCTAACAAAAGGACAAAGTAACAATTGGGCTACACTGAGAATAGCCCAGTTATCTCTCTTCCTGTCTATAGGGGCAGAACTAATTTGTTAATTAATTAATATGTAGCCATTTGGCAACAAAGCACAAATCACAGCGAAAAGTTGGGAGGGAGCTTCCTCTTACACTGGGGCTATCAGAGTTGGGAAGAGGAAGCTGCTATGTTAGTTATGTCTTTATATAATGCCCTCTGATTGTCCAGTATTCTCTTTGTTTGTTGCCATAGGAGTTGAGAAAACTTTTCATTGGGCTAGTTACACTGTTATGTGAGTGAAATAACCTTTAGTGCGGCGTTAACAAATCAAACTAACAAACAGGCACACCTCATATTCTGTAGAGACTGCACTTGTGCCTGTTGTCAAGGTAGCTCTTTAGCCAAGAATTGTATTCTGGGTTACTCTGCATGCATAACAAATATAGGTACACTCTGCTTCCAAGCGATTTATTGGATGCTTGGAAACTCCTAGGCATTCAATAAGATGTTGTGTTACAAGAGGACTGCTATTAAAAGTCACAGAACATGATAGTTGATTATTATGGCCTTTTTGCTACAAGTGATGCCAAGGGTGGTTTCCTTCACTCGTAAGTGAAACAGCCTTAAGTATGGTGTAAAACCCAACAAAATGTGAACACCTTTTTTGATCATCAGCTATGAATTACCTATCTCACTGTCCATCCAGAATGTTAAAAAGTTTTACTGTCCTGGTGTAATTATAAAATGTGAAATGTTATAAATTTCTTGCTAAGTTTACATTGAACAAAAAAAATTGGCTTTATCTAAAATTTCCCAACACATGCATGCATTAAACATATATACTGTTTTTATAATATATATATATTTTTGTGTGTATTTTCAGACATATTACACAATTTTGGCTGAAGTGTGCAGCCTGGTAATTAAGAGCTCACTATAATGAAAATATTGTCGTGCTGACAGCAAAGTGTAAACACTTGACAGTATCCTGAGTGACCCATGGCAGTTTGCTGTTTCAACTTGATTGCCCACAGCAACAACCCTAAGCTGTATCCGCGTGATTGCTCATCAACCACTACTGTTGGCTGTTTCAACTTGATTGCCCACATCTACAACCCTAAGCCGTATCAGCGTGATTGCTCATCAACCACAACTGTTAGCTGTTTCAACTTGATTGTCAGCATCTACAACCATAAGCTGTATCAACTAGATTGCTCATCAACCACAACTGTTTGCTATTTCAACTTGATTGCCGGCATCTACAAACCTTAGCTGTATCGACTAGATTGTTCATCAACCACAACTGTTTGCTGTTTCAACTTGATTGCTGGCATCTACAAACCTAAGCTGTATCGACTAGATTGCTCATCAACCACAACTGTTAGCTGTATCAACTAGATTGCTCATCAACCACAACTGTTTGCTGTTTCAACTTGATGCCCGGCATCTACAACCCTATGCTGTATCAACGTGATTGCCTCAATCTATGATCCTTTGCTATTTCAGTTTGATTTCCTGCATCCTTGAACATAAGCTATTTCAAACTTGATTGGCTATATTCAGAACTGTCAACTTTATTGTCTTCACCGTTGACCTTTAGCTGTATCAAAATTGCTAAGATATGCATTCAAGTGAAAACTGTATGAACTTGATTGCCTGCATTCTTGACTTTCATCTGTATCAACTCAACCGCCTGTATTTAAGATCCAAATTTGTGTTAAATTAATTGCCTGTATCCATGACTGTTGTATCAACTTCTATTCATGACTCCTGGTTTCTGTATCTGCCTGATTGCCTTTGTTTAATATCTTAAAACATTTTGCTTTCCTGTGCTCCATGACTATCAGCCGTATCAACTTGATTAGCAGTCATCATCATTACTATGCTAAACTGCCTCTTAATTCAGCCAAGTCGACCTCGCATTGCAAGGCTATCTCCATCAATGCCAGCTTTCTCAACCAGAAAATGTCTTCAGTTCATCAACATCTTTTGATCACGTGTCCATCTAGTCCAAAAGTGTGTTGTATCAACAGCCTTGACCAACATTTGTGTGTAGAAGAGGTTTGTAAATTTTACAGAATATCATATTGAATTAACTCTGTTCCTCATGAGTTATGTCCCTTTTATATGTGAATTGAATACCAGTATCTTCAATGCAATTTGGCTTCTCAGTTTTGGAAGCCTGTGTGGAAAACTTGTTTAGGTCCAAGGAGGAATTCATGATCTCTGTTGGTTTCCAGTGTTAGTATCGACCTCTGTAATTTTCATGACTTAGCCATTTGGAAAAGTAAAAAACTTGTGTTTTCAAGAATAGAAATGTGAAAGAAATTATGGACGTTTTCCATTTTAATGAAATTGACAGGTGCAGTTGTTGTTGCAGATGTAATGTGTTAAAAGCCGATTCAATTCTGTCTTTGGTGTGTGTGTTTAAGGAGTGGACAACGCCTTTAGATTTGTTTTGTGCCGATGATGTGTTAACAACTGTCAATGAAAAGCCTATTTATTCTATTGACCTGTGTTTAAGAAGATATGAACAGAAAGCTTGCAAAGAAAAATCAGTTCTCCTTTGACACGAATATTGCAGTTTAAAAATCTAAATTAAGTTGGAAAATGAATTTAACATGTAAACAGTGACATTCTAAGCGGTCTAAAAGTATATGTTTTTTTAAAATGCTTTATGTAACAAGCTTATAATATATCTTAGACAGGCCTGTGCTGTAACTTTTTTGGTCATAACCTCAGAATCAAGAAACTGTCATTTGCATTTTCCATTTGTTTGCTTATTTTTTAAAAATACATACATGTGCTTTAGTGAAAAATGAAGCAAAATTGCTTTAAAATACAATCTTCGTTGATTTTATCAGATGAAAAATTTTCTGCAAAATCAATAGCAAAATGCAAATTTGGATGAAGATTGCAAGCAGTTTGGGAAACCTATAAATCAGTCCTCCTAAACTAAGTTTGCATAATTTAAGCATGGGGAGACCCGTTCTGACCAACAGCACAGGCCTGTTAGAGGTATATCATATACATGTAAGATTCTCTCTTTAAGTAGATAAGGATTATATTTGTTGACATTTTTCTAAGGTGGTGTGGAAGATTACGACTGTCAGAAGGCTGCATAACACTATTAACCCCCACAGGGAAAACTGTGTATGAGCTTCCTGACATTCTGCACACACTTTGCAAAAAGCCTTTTAACAAACTAATTACCCATCAAGCTACCAAATATTTTTCCTCTGTCTGCATAAGTAGATTGAACTTTCCCATGAAGAAGCCTTTTTTTTATTGCAAAAAATACTAAATTTTTGGCCATTTAATTTCAAAATTTCAATGTTTGACGATAAAAAAACCCATTAAAAATTCTTTACGCAAAAGGGTTAAGTTTAGTGAAATTGTCAGTAAAATGGTTAATTTCAGCCTAAGTAAAAGCTGTCCATTTAAAGGCATTCCTATTAATATTAAAAAAAATTCCCATAACAGCTGAAAATTATGATATCTTAATCAGGAACATGAGACAATTATACCCTTGTGCCCTCAGAGCAAAGGGCAACAGGATGCGTCCTGTGATTGAACTGTCTATTTATTTCACCTGTTGGGCTGGCAGCCTATCATATCGCATGTGTGCAATAACACTATGTTAAACCTTTACAACAAATCAAATAATTAGTTGTTTCAGTTAGGAAAGATAGTTGATGAGTATTGTTAAAGTCATGTCTTTTGTAAATTATACTAGAGTCAGATGATACTGTTTATCTTATTTTGATCTTCTTTAAAAACAGCCCGTGGCTCAGTGGTAGCGAGTGCACTTCCTGAACTGAACATGTTTCGATTTACCGTTCACGGGTTCGAATCCGCCTTTCGACCATCAGGTATATGAGCGAGTCACATGTTGTAGCTGTGACAATGGCGGGGGTGGTTTTGACGAGGTTTTCTCCCGGTTTTCCACCATAATAAGGTGTACAGTGTGAAGTGGACAATCCGTCGTCATATAAGTGAAATACCCTTGAGTACAAGTATCAATCTCTAGCTGTCTTATGTCTTCTGTGTGACAGTGTCCTCTGTCTCTTGCCAGTGATGTCGGGGGTGGTTTCCTTCACCAATTAGCCTGGCATAGTAGATGATACCATCATATGAGTGAAAAAACTTAATACAATGTTGAACCCCAATCAACAAAACAATTTGGTTTCTTTGTGTATTTTGCACATGTATCCAACTGTTTTTACAATGCACAAAAAATTAAGTACAACCCCCCTATATGGAACAAGTCTTTTGGTGTACTGGCCTTTTCTTAAACATCTGCCTGCTGTCTATTGTGGGATTAAATTGTTATTTTTAAAAAGAATGCAATAAGAGACCCTTTGAAATCAAAAAAATGTCCATAACCGTCTGGCTGGTTGATATGCTATGTTTGTGCACTGTACAATTACTGTGATTGAATTATAGATATTTTGTGAATACAATATATGACTAGGTAAACTTTCGTCCAGGGCTAACATGTTGTTAGTGTTGTCAACTGGGATTGCTACATGTGATGTCACAATAAATCGTGACAGGTAGCTTTTGAAAACTACTTCTTATAGTCAAATTCATGTTTGGACCAAACACAGCCCAAATACCATAATCATACGCCCTGGACATAAGTTGCAATCAATCTAATCAAATTATTACAATGGCTACTTATTTACTAACTTTAATGTAAATTTTAACAACATGTACATCCGACGTTTCTAATCATAAATATAATGTTTATTATTTTGTGCTATGTATTATTATATAAGACTATTACATTTAAACTTGATAATGTTAGACGTTTCAATAAGTCATCTCGAATACTTTTACCTATAAATGTATTAATATGTATTGCTTCTATTGGAACAGTGTTATTTGCATGTGACCAATAACGATGTGATGGTGACCCATTGAACTTTAACCCTTATGGTTCAAGGTCAAACCGCCTTGGTGTAGTTTTGTTGCAGTCAATAAACTTATGTATTTGAAATGTTTTGAAACATAAGTTGTGCATTACTGAAAACAAACCGTGCTATTTCAATGAGGAGGGAAAAAAAGATCAGATGCAAGGTTTATACCTGTGGGTATATGTCCAGCTTACATGAAAAATTGTGTGAAAATAATTTGTGCAAACTTCAAAGGTTTGACGCTTATTCCGTCTAGGAAACAAATGGTTTTCCCCAAGCAGGAAAAATTCCCAATCATGTTTGGTGCTTGTGTCCAAGCATTTGTGCACAAAATTTGTACACATAATGTCATTTTGTTTCATGTGTTAGATGATTTGACAAAAGATCATCAAGTGTCTGTTTTTTGAAGAAATGTGCACACTTTATTCTTGTGGGTGCATAAATACGTTTCCACCAATGTTATTGATCGCGATACGAGAAATGCCCATCAAGCTTCAGACTTCTGTGATGTTATTCTATTGATATGTGTACCGTCAGCTCTGCATTCTACAGTAGTAAGTTAAAAAGGGTGATGTCAAGTTTTTTGTCTGAAGAAATTGACCTTACAATAGCCATCGTGTTGTGATTGTGCTTCCTTGTATATCTTTTTAGCTCTTTCTGTGCGTTTGTGTTGTTTCACTGTTATTTTCAAGATTCCATCTACAAAACAAAATTGTTATATCATTTTAGAATTCAAATTTACGTGTTATGAAAGCGTTCTGTTCGAAGGATAAGTGGATTTAAATTTCTGATAGAATTTATCTTCCACATTGTCACATACATGTAATATGGTTCCAGTCAGTGCAAAAAGAGCATTTACGAAATCTGAGTGCTCAAAAATGCCATCGTGAATTCTGTCATCTGAGAAATTGTGTAATTCGATAGTGATGTCAGAAATTGTTGTAGTGGAATTGATATCGATGTCAATCATTTCTGCCTTGTTTCACAGCATTCTGTAATTATTCCCTGCGATTTGCTTTGCGATAGCATCAAGGATACCTGTTCGAGGTATGTACCTTAAATGTGTATAGGGGGAAGGATTCGATTCTGCGGGATATGTGTGTATTGGACTACAAGAATGCGTCGATCCAATCCAGTTTTACGTCTGTCCCTACAAGTTCTTATCCATTCATTGATATGACGCCTTTGATCATCTTTAGCATCACCCAATTCCCAGACGAAAAAAATGGGGTTCATAGTGTTAGTTTTTAATTAGTCTGTGAAAGAATGTGAAATGTGTTATAAAAAAGAAGTTAGCTGTGTGGTAAAAAAAAAAGATCACAAGGAGAATAAATAATGCATGCTTTTCTTTGTTTGGATCTCTTGCCATGTTGGTGGAATTCTGTACCTATGCGTTGTCAGTCAATGACCATACTGTTTTGGAGAAAAATGTGCTGTGTACAGGTTATAAAGAAGCTTATTGGCAGCCTTGTAGCGTCGCACGACTGGCAAGTGGAAGTGTTCCTAGATGTATGCTTGTAGATACGTTGTAGAGAGCTTTGGAATTTTTGTGTTTAAGTAAGTCACTTGTGAAATTCTGGAATTTCCTAGCTGCACCGTTTTGGCAGAATTCTTGAAATGTGCCACAGTTGCCCAGCGTTGACAAAATTCTTGAAATGTGTCGAAGGGTTCCATATTCACAGCTGTACATATGAAATCAAACTGTGATAGGTTTGTACAAATTTCAAGCAAAATTGTTCCAAGACTTACAGAAAGCAAAAGTGTAAGAAATGGATGCATCATTCATCCGTTTCATTTTAATTTAAAAATCAAGGAAATCGGTGCACTAGTTTGATAGAGAATTTCCAAGCCCATAGACTAGTAAACTAGAAAACACAAATTCAAATAATTCGACGTACAATGCTATACGAAACTTGGCCACAGTTTACAATTCCTAATTCGAGTGCTACTGTAATAGTGTCTTCTATAAAAATGTGCAATTTTCACCCAGCCGAGGAAGTGCAACGTACGCTGCTGATTTTAAAAGGTATTTGTGCAGTACAAAAGGGAGACAACTAGGTGGTCATTGGATATGTATCCAATTAGATCGAGACCAGTGAGCCTTGTGACACCTGGTGAAATATTCAGAGGAAGTGCGTTAAAGGTTCTTGATGCTGTGTAAAATATGACCAGTAGACATCAAAATTTAAAAACAGAATGCATCTCTTAAAAGGAAAACCCTTCCAGGAAAGTTTCCGTAGAATATAAACTAGCTTGTTCATAAGATCTGAACAAAATGTATCTGTTTATTGATGACTAACCGGAAATGAATTTTGCATAGTGAGACTAGTGCATCCTACATCTGTTTCTGTGCACAATCAGTTTTAAACAGTACAACTGGAAACATGAGCTTTCTTAGATGAAATTTACCAAAAATAGTGCAAATAAAAATGTTAGCCCTAAAACAAAGATTGTGCCATGTCTATACGTTCCGATCTACACCTTGACTCTTTCCTGACTGCGTGACACACATATTTCCCACACACACGTGAAAATCCGTTCTGATTATATAGTACAAGGTGCTAGAGCTTCAAACCATCAAATACAATAGTCCTATAGTTTAAAGGAAAACATCACCGTTCCAGTGTTCTTGAATGTGTGTTGAACGATAATACCTCTATTTTTATCCTACAAGGATTGCGCATTTCCTAGAGCTTTAAAGTGCAACCGTTTTAAGTGAGATTTTGAAAGAGTCACATTTCTTTTCATAGGTGTAAAAGAGGAGATGCCTAATTCACGAACAACTCACTTGTTGAAGCGCTGGTGCAGATACATGTAAACTATTAATTGAGGTGAACAGGAAATATTCAGGTTGACGTGGAGACCTCTCGCTTCACTTATTTAAAGTAAACTAACATACAGCAATTTTATTTGACATGGTCACTATATGAATTCAAGTCCAAAAGCAACAACCATCAGTTTTAGTAGTCTTCATTTCTGGGAAGCCCAGCCTTGTTTATTCCGTTAGTCTGGATTCTGATTGAAGCACTTCATACAGCATGAATTGCAGATGTGAAACGAATCCTCTCTGGAAATAACTGCGATGACTCGCGTCTCCATTATGCACCATTGCTTAGGACTGACGTCATCGCCGACTTTTCTGAAAACTCTTTCCTGCTGCTGACTCTGTGGTGAATCAACGATCAGCTATTTTTCCCATCCACTTTCATGATTCGTCCTGTGTTTTGGATATGGTGATTTGTCTATGGGGCCGAAAGTGATTCTACAACGAATGTTTTTATACTGAATTCCACAAAGAACCTATTTTGACCAGAGGTTTTGTGTATTGGATACCATAGGCGGACTCGTACCAAGTTAAAAAAAACTATGGTTTACAACGAGATTGAGCGTAAGTATGTGAAAATAAGAAAATCGGTTACAGCGTGAAGAACAAAAGGAATATAAAAGGTTTTCATTCCAAAGTGTTATGGGTGTGGCTTAACCAACGGATAATAACAGAACAAAAGTAAAGCCTTTTAAATAAATAATATAATGGATTTGCCCCTAATTTTTGCAATATATATAATATATACATTTTTCTGTTTATTCGTTAAAAATATATAGAACAAGTTCTGCAGCACGAAATCAAGTCGATATATGACACTTCTTAACCCCAAACGCCCCATGCGAACAAATGGGTTCTACCCGCTATATTATTCAAATAATTTCGCTTTCCTTTCTCAGCTTACGTGGTGTGTAAATAGTACACATGATTAAGTCAGAAATATGGAGGCTTAATTTGAACAAAGATAGCCTCTCACCTCTATATAAAGGTGGTTTATTTTCTTTTATTTTTTTCTTTCCGGGTTTCCACCACTATGTCACGTGAGTGAAGTATCCTATACACTGAGTACTATATGAGAAATACCAATCCTAAAAAAACGATCTTTTGTAGATGGCTCTGTGTCTTTGTTGCCCGCGGCCTCGGGGGTGGTTTCCGTCACCCCGCCGAAGATAAGTGAATTAACCTTAATAACTGCGTTCAACCTATTTTTGAGAAACCAAGTAACCATTTTTTAAACATGGATAGACTTAGTACGGATACAAATTTCTTAATTTATTTGATGCTAAGTTTTTAGCTCATTCCAAAGATCGTTTTCAAGTATAAGTTGACATTTGTTTATATTGTGGTTTTAGTGCCGCTTCCCTGGTATGGAGCCCCGTGAGGGAGCGGGTGGGCCATGGCCCTGCAGAATACTTCCTCGGCTTCCTCAGTCGATCGGAGAGAAAAGAGGTTGCTTTCTGTTGTCCTGGTGTTCGCTGAGCTAAAGGGTAACGGGAAGCAGATTTGTTTATGATGTCCTATATTTGTGTCCGTCGTCATATAAGTGAAATATCCTTGAGTACGACGTTAAACACCAATCAAACAAACAATCCCTGGTACGGATTTCGCTGCCCTTCAAATCCCTTAATTTTTTTCTTTGTTCATAGCCATATTAAATATGCAGAAAGATAAAAGTTGAATAAAATATATAACAGCGATAGTCACAAAAAGTTTGTAACAGTAGAAAACTAATATTAATTTAACAAAAAAGTGTTGAGTACAATACAAAAGAAAGGAAAAGTAAAGCATAGAAGAATTTGAACTATTTACAGAAATCAAATTAAACGTCATTCCACTCTTTATTTTATTCGTCAATTGTTGATTATAATTGTGACTGTCTCCGATTCTGGGCCGCCCAGTTAGGTTTGATTCTTGTGACGTCCTGTAGTTTTCTGAAGCCATAGAAATCAAACGGCTATAAACACGGCCCAACAGAGAATGGATTAGATCTGTCTATTGCCTGGGACCAATATATCTTATATTGATCCCAGCTATGAGCAACTAATCTCCCACCAGCAGGACTTTGACGATGGAAGAACTTTATCTATATTTCTAAATAATCCTCTCTGTAACTTTTACTCAGTCGTGACACCCCTTACTCTACACATATATTCTAAATAATTTGCTTGTTGATGTCAACTTATACTTGAAAACGGTCTCTGGAATGAGATAGAAACATAGTATCAGAAGTATATCAAGTAGAAGTATGAAACCAGCCATTACACAGTCTCAACGGCATTGTGACCAACCAAACGCTGATTGATGATAAAGCGCCCCCTAGCGGGACATAGAGAAATATCTAAGGACATGAATTGAGTGTGGAATCATGG
>JAVFBW010132561.1:0-13644 GCA_034783835.1 Mopalia ciliata
AATTGCTATATACAGTGGCTGATCAGGAATGAAATTACCCAGAGTTCCTCACAAGTAAAGACCACGTGTCTGACATGTGACGTCACCGTTTCTTACTTGTCTACAATGCCGTGGACATTACTATATGGCAGTTACATACTTCTAGTTAATATACCTCAGGTATTACAAATCTCAGATCTTACATGAAGCTTGGAATGATATGAAGCGGATAATTTGGGCCAAATACGTCCACGAACAATATAAATTTAAAATGCTTTTAGAAAACTTACAATTTAGATCAACCGTTCCTAATTAAGCTGATATCATTTCTGTAAAAAGCATGGCTCTATTTTATGAAAAAAAGATTTTGTATATTTCATTTTCTTTTAAAATATGAATCTATGCATGTTGTAAAACATGTGTAAAGATGTAAAAAAAAAAACCAACAAAAAACAAACAAATTTATTCATTTTAGCCGGTTATTTGTCACTCTTTGTTTTTAGCGTTGTTTACTGATGTTTAATTTCACCCCAATCGGACAATTACTTGTTGAAAACGTGAAATGCATTTATTGCTTTCTACCAGGAAATGTATTTACTACTCTATCTGAGGACTCGCTGAAGGAAGGCTTAGATCTGGAATTTATTCTCGCTCAACCTGTGGGAGGAATCAAAACTATTTTATCAACTGAGTGTGGTTTACCTCTAAATATCCATGCCCAAGCTGCCACATTGTTTTCTCTAACGGGTTCCTGGAGTGCTGAGGTGATGCCATCTCTATTTGAAAGCTTCAGAAGAGGTTCTGCACCAACTTCCTTGACAGCCGAGATAGATATCGTGCCTAGGTATATAAATATTCAATTTAAGCCACCCATAATGGTTGTTTTGCAGGGTACAGGTAGACAAAATACCTTTATGCTGGGATATCTTTGAAGGAATTTTTGTTAAAGATCGTTTGATTTCTTCTTGTAACGAAAACTTCCACTGTTATATATTACTCTAACTCATCTTTGACGATCAATCCAACGATTAAGAAAGAAGGGAATTCCGTCGGTTTTGCAGTATTGTCTGACCTTTTGAAAAGATATGTGGTTCAGATGTAAAAGAAATAATTTCCACACTACATTAACATCTCACTTTTGCGTTCTTAGCACAGATATAAGGTATTGGAGCTTTATTTTAAACTTGATTTTTACCTTTACTGATGCTCTTACTCTAGATGGGGTGTTTCGGGGTTCTCAAACATAGTATCTGACTTGTTTGTTGAATTATTTTATAACGGGCCGAGAGGTGGAGTGCCTAAACAGCCTGATAGATTAAGGCGAAGCTCATCACCTCTGTTTTCGCACTAGCCCTAGATACACGACTGTGTAACGTTAATTTACGCGACACACACTTTCCACCTTAAATTTTCTTCTTCTATCAAACTCACATTCCCCTAAGCTTTCAATCTTATCTTTGACCAATCTTAATGTTAATTTGTAGTCTTCAAATCAGTCTCTTTTTTTGTTTTGAAGAAATTTGATGCTTGTATAGTTTTCTGAATTGTTTTTTCACTTTTTACCGGCTTATAGTTATTTGTTTATGGTATCATAACCCATTTTTCTTGTACCAGTATAGCGATGGATCTGTATGGGTGTATGGCTGTGGATACTGCCATCTACAGGTCTGCAATCCTTGTCAACAACCGAGCCTTCATTCACAATATCAACCTTAAAGGAACAATCGAGGCTGACCTCAAGAAAGGAAAGTGGTTTACAAGCTTGGAGACACCCACTGAGGTATGCTGAGCAGATTAAAATACTGAGTTTAATTCTGAACAAACATTTAAATTAATTCAAATTCATCAAAACAAAAATTCATTGAAAAGAAAGTCCTGGGTAGTTTTCATGCATATATTGCTTATGTTCTATTGACGAGCAGAATGATTATGTATTGTTTTACAATTGTTAACAAACTGTATGGGTTGATTACAAAAAGTGTATCAATTTTATTAATGGTTAGTTTGAATGTGTATTTATGTTATTTGGTTAATATGGTTTCACTTGTAATTGTGGTGGTGTCTATAATGGACGTTGTGGATTGTTGATTTGTTTGACTTGCCGGGACATTTGTGGTTTGAAAACAATTAAGCTAAAAACGAGTGTATTAACACAATCAGTATTGTAAAGTTAGCATATAGGACTAAATGAGTTTTATATTTTTTTGGCGTTGTCAGGAGAAGAAGATAGCCGGTCTGAAATCCAAACCCGTAACTTTCTTCACCAAGATTAACCGGCGTACAATGAGCGAATCTATGGTAGTGTCTAATCCCGAGAATGGTATTGTTTATCCCGTAAGTCTCTTACCTATTATTTCACAGGTTCCTTAAAAAAGTCAGTTTCGCAATATAACATAATCCTATCACTTACAGCGATCTTCTTTTGTTATGAAGTAAACGTTACAAGCTTTCGGTTAATTCCCCTTCTAGCCTTGTCATTTAAAAAAAAAATTACAACAACATTCCTTAGTAATTAACTGAGCCCGTGCTTTCTGACTTTTTAATATTTCAAGTTTGCTCTATTAAGTTATGAAATATAGAGAATTTCTTTAAAGCCGAGCTATCAGAATCCAACAGAAGCATGCCTTTACACACTGTAATCCTTTTAATTGTGAACTTTCCTTTTTAATAGGTTAATGAGGAGATTTTCCCAGAGTTTAACTTCGGAACAGTCGTGGGTCTCCGGGCATTATTATCTACTGATGGGGAAAGGCCTGGTGCTATGTGTGTCCCTTTGTCGGGCAAACAGTCGTTTGTTGTTTATGTATCTCCTGATGAAAACTCAGCGGAAAAGGTTGACATCAATCTACAGGTCGTGGCATCTGATGAATTCGCCACGGGAATTGAGGGAGAGGACGGAAATGAAGGTTCAGTTGTTAGTCAATTTTTTGATAATTTCGTGTGGGGCGAAGACTCCGCCGAAAATGAAGGGGGCTGGGATGAAATTTTCAACCTTCGTGAAAATGACGTGTCTGTGGCTGCCGTTGCAGAAGAGACCGGGGCTCCTTTATTGGAAGGTGCAAGAAGAAACGCCCTTGCTCTGACCATTGAGGGAGTGGGTACCACTCCTGTAAAGAAACTTCATATTCAATCACTGTGTCAAAGATCTTTGACTGGCCGTAGAACGCAGGTCAATACTAAAATCAGCAACACATTTTATGGATACAAAGAAGTGGTAAGTAATAGATATTTGACTATTCATGATGCTGTTATTTTTTTACATGAATGATTTAGTTGACTTGATACTTATCAAACACAATTACATACTTATATGATGTGAAATAATAACTAATACGGCATCTTCTTCAGATGGAAATGAACGTGGGAATTAACTTCCATAGAAAGGAGACAACAATTGAAGAGTTGACCAGTCCAGAATATCAGAACACTCTTATTGAGTACATTAAAACCATGTCCGCAACAGACCCCATTACAGAAGAGACCATAAGTCGATCCAACGCATGGTGGACCAACGACTGGCAGAGAATGGTGACGGCCATCCGCGGCTCGGATGTGCCCAGAACCCTGGAGCGAGAAGACATAGAGTCTCCCGAACTTGGACCTGTGGAAAGAGCAGTTTATGAAACTGTGCAAGAGATCCTAAACCGACAAGAACGCATTGCCCGACGAGTGGCTGATCCCGTCCTCCAGTCTTTGGCTGTTGAAGCCCGAGAGCAGATCGCCGAGAGAGTTGAGGACATTCTAGAGGAGACTAAAGAAGTTGCACGAGAAGCGGAGCGAAGCTTGCGTACCATCAGACAACGCATCTTGGGACGTATAGCAGACAAGAGAGTCTTCCTGATATCTATGAAGATCCACCACGCTCTTGTTCACCATCGCAACCTGCTGGAACGAGTCGAGGAGCTGACTAGGTCCAGTCCAATTATCAGACAGAGACGTATAACAATTCTGTCAGAAATCAGAGAACAAACCGGAGACTATAAACGTCTTGTGGAAATCCATGAAAGGATCGTCAAAGAAATAAACGTGCCTGAAGAAGAAATGCTACCCGATAACATGGAGAGTGAACCGGAAATGGGTGTTACGCTTGGACGTCTTTCAGAGGCCTCTTCTAAACAGATTGAAATCGCTGTTGCTATCCAGAGAATCCGTGAGGCTGTTTCGAATGGCGCTGAACCCTCATCTATCATTCCACAAACAAAACAAATCCTTGAACACTGTCATGAAATTGTGGACACGACCTTGTCAGTAGCCAGAGAACTGAATGATGTTGATGAAGAAGACGAGAAAATGGCAAGGTTTTCGGAAGAAGAAGACGACGACGAAGAAATGGATGTAAATGTCGGCGAAGAAAATGAGCCCTCGATAACCAGCATCATTCCACATCTGAAGGTTTTCAAGGTGATCATGCAACAGGATCTTCTCTTCCAGGAAGTGAAAGACATCCGTGAAATAATAAAGTATGCTCCAGATTGCCCTGCAGAGGAGATCATGGCGATTGGAGAAAGTTGCACAAGACACATCAACAAATTGCAAGCTGTGTTGGGAGAAGAATTAGAGGCGTACGATAAAGTGGTAATGGCAACTGCAGAGAGAACTGCAGAAGTTGGCACCGTGCCAGAATTACCAGCCTACATGACAGCCTACGTCAACGTCACCCGTGTATCTGAAATCAATCGACCACTCGCCGTTGAATACAAGGTAACTTTAAATTGTACCTAATATCAAAAGTGGAAACGTACTTACATAAGTTAGTATTAAAAACATTATAGCACACAGTGTTTATTTATAGAAAGAGGCTAAGATTTCCCGAAGCAATTGAAATTAGCGTGAGAGTACCGTTACCAAACAATGTGTTTAACAGATTAACTCCGTGAGCTCAGTATCCACCCAGAAATGTCTTTCTGGACGCAAAGTACTCTTAAAATATTGGTTGGCTTATTAAATGATATGGTAGTTTCAATGTTATTGCTTCATTAAAGGGAGCACTTTGGTCATCGGGTATCAGAAGGTGAGGAATTCAAAGGGTTTCGAAACCGCTCATTGTCATTGGTGACATTTGAATCATTTCTGAATTAATTGATATTTCCTTCTAGATTTGGGCGGAGAAATCTTTGGAACAACTGGTGTACGAATACAGACAATCAAACGAGAAGACACGTGATCCTCTGATCGCTAGGATCTTAGACGAGGAGACGGAGGTTGCGGAATCTGAGATTGAGCGAGTCCGTGAGGAGATCAACACTCTTAGAAAATTCAAGATTAATGTTAGGGTTTCACCAGTAAGTATCATTGTTTGAATAGCCAAAATAAATATCAGAGAGGTGCAGTTTTTATTTATTTTTGGATATCATTTTCTCAAGTGACACGTGATCACATCGGTGTGAAAACAAGAAATTAACTCTATGCGCCTGTTATGATTAAACACGTGACCGATATACTATATATTAATTCCCAGCTGTTGCTCGTTTCTTTGTCTGACTGAAAGCGTGCGCCGTACTTTAGATGTTTGCCCCCTATGACGACATACCAGGGCCAAGAGCAAAGGAAACCCCACTATATGTCCATGTCAGCAAACTATAACAATCGACCATAAAGACGGAGAAGAAATTGTCTGCGTGTTATTCTTTAGCATGGGAGAATTAGACGAATAGGAGATCCAGCCGCTAACGATCTGTATTGTTGTATTTTCCCACAGGAACTTAAATCGAAATATGAAGTGAAACGTACCAAGGACTGGATTATGTCTTACCTGAAGGCAAAGAATATCATGAAGGCATCTTACGGTGTTTGTAATGTGACCACTGAACCTGGAGAGGCCAGACTCAATATACAGTTCAGCAGAACCGGCGAAGAGGTCAGTGATCAACCAATATCGACTAATAAATAAGCATTTATATAGCACATCGCGATTAGTTGATAGTTGTTAATTGTAAGTCATTCTTTTATTTGAAAGTCATAGTTACGCAGTAGTTTCTTTCTGCATTCCAATATCAGTTCTATTGGACGAAAAAAAAGAAGAATATTTTTCAAATAAAATTACGCTTTTTCCAGGTAACCTACATGTTGATGAACCCTGAAGGCACGATCAAATTCTGGGGAGTAGGCGTGTCCAAATACTGCCCTGCTGGTATTTCTACCAGGGGACGAGAACGTGGACTGGTGGAGAGGGTTAGAAGTAGATTCAGGACTGCTTCAGGTAAGGAAAAACCAATGTTTGACCATGTAACATTCTTCATAAGACAACCAGTATTTGATAACTGAAATGGCTCTGTGTATGTCTCCAGATGACTTCGACAGTTGTGTGCTTCTTAAAGTAAGCTCTACGTATTGTGATCAAGCTCAATCCATGGTGTCAGGCAGATATTACTTACATGTAAGATAAAACAAAATTGTGATTATCAAGCTAGGGAATTGACGTACAGCAAGATTTTTGGAGAGTTTTGTCCACGACTTTTTGTGGTTCTTCTCTCTCTCTTACTCATTGCAACACATCATTTTAAAAAGTAAGTGCATGCTGATTATAATATTATAACTGTCTCATTAAACGGATAAGGCTAATCGATGAATGGTTGTATGGCTTACTATGTAGGACTATATTCTGAGAATGGGTTTGTGCTTTTGTGTAAATTATTAAAATAAAAACAATGGTTCTAGCTATATGTTCGGCAAGATTGAATAGACTGGAAACATTTGATGGAGAGACATTCGAAATCCCCGAGGCGGCAGAATGCGAACGCGTGCTGGCTATGGATTGTTCGCCTGAGAAGAACTTTGCTGTCACTTTGGTTAACCGAAATCGGGAAAGGGTGAGTTATTTTTTTACCAAAATGATTTTAGGAGAATGTTTCCATTTAACCGAAATAATGATTACTTAAAAAAAGAAACAATAAACAAATATACAGAACAAGACAAAACACCATCCGTAGAGAAAGAGAAAAAAATGCAAAAAAATAGAGATCCTGGATATAGGGAACTCACTTATGGTGAACGGAGATATGTTATAAAAACATTCATAATCAGTACAAATAAATGAAGGATGGAGGGGGCGGGGGTTATAAAATAAAGGAAAAAAAATAATATATAAAGTGAATGCAAGCTTCAATAAAATGGATAATAAAGCTAACCACTGTTAATATATTCCGTGCTATCATAGGTTATAAAAGTTGTGGTTGAGAAACAGATCGTGGAGATTATCCCAAGAGAAAGAGAGCCCAGTCTGAGAATAAATGGCGTTGTCACAAGACTCCTGGAAGAGCCAATCGTCATCCGTGGAGAAGGTGTTTACAAAACGTGAGCACACAGAATAAAGTCAATTAAAATCAGCCGGTCTCTACCATAATTTTTTGTGTATTGACAAATAAAACAAATTTATCTCAATAAGAACTGATTAAGAAATTCAGCAAAGATTTTCTCTGAGACCAGTATGAGGAACCGAGACACGTCTGCCAACTTTTCTTTACCCGAATCTGTTCTGACCACCAGTGTTTTCCCAAAATAGCGAAAATACGACTACTTTCACAACTACTTCACTATGTAATCATAAAATATGTTATTCTTCGCCCTATTTTAGTACACCAATTCTGTTGAGAGTGGAAAGGCGAACACGAGAAGTCTACATCCGAGCTGAGAGAACTGGTATCGCTCTCCGAGTCAGCCCAGAATACATCAAGATTGAGGTAAATCAAATAGCTTTATCCCATCTCGATACACCATGACGTCACATAAAAGCTCTATTCATATATCGTGAACACACGGACCACAAACCACATGATGAATTTGAGGCCTGGTTTGTTTGGAGTGTAGCAATGCTGTCGCTGCGACATTGGAGAAAGATTAACTTTCCAAATAAGAAAAAATAATAACATGGAACAAAGGGTATATTTCGGTACTATGTAAACAACTTATCTTGTGTGTTAAATCGAAATACCTGCTTCCTACCTGTACCATGTAACAACTACGAATATGTACACGAAGGTAAGGCTATTCTTGTGCTGTATTTGTATGTATTTTCTGGTTTTCGTATGCCCTTGTCCTCCAATACAGACCATCCTTAATGATTTCCCCAAATGAATGCAGCATGGATCAATCAATCAATCTCCCAAATAATTCTACATGTGTTATGAAAAAGGCGTCTATACTGTCTCCTACTACATTATCTTCTTTCCAAACAACACGCCTATTATCTTGTCTTCAAGTCTTTTTTTGTCTGCCTCCGGGTTAAATGTTAATATGTTGGCTTACTGGTGGGTGACTTTTAAATATTGAAGTTTTATTTTAATGCAATCTCACTAACACAATATTTTTCCTTTGACTAAAATCGGCGTTTTGTTTCTTCTCGTAGGCTTCTCCGTTTTTCCGATCCAAGGTTTGTGGTTTGTGTGGAAACTTTGACGGTCAGCGGAGGGAGGAATATGAGGATCCTGAATTTAGGGTTCACGCCCGTGCTGAATCTTTCGGCGTGAGTTACACCCTACCTTCAGAGACCTGTGACCGAGAGGCCCTCAGCAACAGATTCCCACCAGAAATTATCTCTCGGCCAGAAGGTATTGTATTCATCCGCTTTAATTTTATATGAGAATTTCACCACTGACTTATTAAATCACATGATTTTATCGATTACCCCCTAGTATGTAGTATGGATCAATTACCACTCTGTGGAAAGCTAACCGGAAAAATGCCTTTTCATATCTACAAAAGGCTACATTGTATGTTAGACTATTAGAGGTGCAGAATTCAGCATCTAATAGTTTTTTTAGATGTTAAATGTATATATCCTCCAAAACCAACAAAAGCTATCTGAAAAGGCTCAATAAAAATAAAAATTGAATTCGAATTACCAGTTTCAGGCTGTACCCCTATCCGCCGCAACGTTGTGAAACATAGACGAGGTGATGAGGAAAGAGAGATTTGCATATCAACTCGACCTGTACGTAGATGTCCAGAACCTTGTGAGCCTGTGGGCGAGGTGAGAAAGACTGTAGGGTTCCACTGTCTACCGGCACGAAATCGTTCCTTCAGACGTCTCGCAGATGACGCGGAATCCAGAGTGCTGAGAGATATGATCTCTCGCAATAACGACATCTTCGAAGAGATCATCGAACCTGAAGAATGTACTAACGCATAACCATGGAAATGAAAACGATTCAACCCAGGCCAGGTCACTGATGACGAAACTTAGAAATTATAAATCTACAATAACCATGTAGCCATATTATCAAGCATCCCAAAAACGCGAGAAAAAATATTTGTTATATAAAGTTAACAAAGCTTACTTTGTTTGTTAAGTTTTCTTTGTTTAAAATAAACTTTTGTCCATCTTTTGCATTCCATTTGTTAATGGTCTTTTTTATTTTTAGATGAACCAAAAAATATTTGTTATATAAAGTGAACAAAGCTTACTTTGTTTGTTAAGTTTTCTTTGTTTAAAATAAACTTTTGTCCATCATTTGCATTCCATTTGTTAATGGTCTTTTTTATTTTTAGATGAATTTATTTGCAAGTTGGAGTAGATTAGACGGAAATTGATTTTAAGTCACAAGTTTTATTATGTATAAATGTTCACTAGCTTCAGACAATGCTTCAGTGGAAAAAAAATGTCAAATAAATTATACAGATGGTGCAATAGTGTGCATTCCTTGAATATAAACGAGTTTAGTGGAACATAGCATTTCAGGAAAGCCAAACCGTACATTGACGTAAAAAAAGGAGGAAAAAAGAGAAGAAATACAGGAAACAGAATAGTTTTGTCTTGTTTGTTGATTCACTCCTTTGAGCCACGTGTTGCACATTTTCGCTGTCACCCTGTGACAAAGCTCTGACCGATATCATGGAATTGTTTGTTTGTTTCGTTGGTACTCTAGCCTACTTCACTTGTATGACGGCGGGTTGTCCCACTCCATATTTTCCTTTCTTAAATACGGTGGTAAACCGTGAAAGAACCTCGTAAAAACCATCCCGCCGGTCATTGCCAAATCCACATTGTGTTACTCATTCAATTACCTTAACAGACCGACAAATCGACCCTAAACGGTTAGAGATACAACGGTCGATATTATTAGACATACAGGTTAACGATTGAATCACAGACCATGGAATCACTTCTAGACCACTGAATCACGGTGGTCCCCAGTTCATGGAACCGCTCCTAGCTTCGTTTCGTAGCTCTATTCATAAGTACGTCAATAGAGCTACGTAATGATTTTTCGGTCCGGATTCCGCCACCTCCGCTAAAACGAGTATAAACACATAGCTCAAGTAGTCGGGGATCTCTAGGTGTTGATTTATATGTCTAAATAATACATCGTATTAATTTTAGCCCTATGTAGCCATTGTGGAGGCAGATATTCAAAGTCAAAGTCCGGTATCGACAAGATTTCACTTCGACGGTCTATAGTAAACTATAGAAACTCTCGCGAGAATACGATTGATAATAAATACTGAAATATTGAGTAAAAATGAAGATATCGTTTTTCGGAATAACACTACTTGGTTTTATGTTAAACTCTTCAGTGGAACTACAGGATTTTGAAGAAATGAGTGTTTTCTTGTTTGTTTGATTGGGGTTTAACGTTGTACTCCAGAGTATTTCACCTATATGACGACAGATTGTCCACTTCACATTGTTCCTGGACTAATTACGTTGGAAAACCTGGACGAAACCTCGTACAACCGGCTCCTGCAATTGCCGGAGCCACATAGTACCACTCACCTGAGGATCGACAGACGGACTCCATCCCGGGAACGCTACACCAAAGTGGGATTAATAAGAGAACATGCTAACCTCGAAGCCATGGTCGCCGGCCCCAAGAAATGATTTGACTATCCATTAGCTTTGTTTCGTACATGTAAATCACAAACGATGGATTTGGTTTCAATAGCAAATGGCGAATTCCAGGTTTGAGAAATTTGTGAAGAATCGGTTTGGTTTCTTTTGCTATTTGATGAATGTGCGATATATTACTGGAATCCGGCTTTCACTCACGGAGTTAAAATACATTCTTAACAGATGTTCATACCATTTCTCGTTGTCTTTGAAATTCCAAGCTACTGAATGGTCATTTGAGTTAAGAGTAACGTTGTGTGACCTGCTAGTTTACTTAAATAAACTCTTTGTCTTTATATAAAATAACTTTTAAACATTCACAAGAAAAAAAAAAGAAAAGAATACTACTTTTTTAAAATTGAAACAGGATGGTATAGTGGGCAAAATCTATCTCGCGCTTATTACCTTTCCATTGATTCGCTTCCTCTTATATATTTTTTTACTTTTTGTCTACAAATAGATTGGTGATAATTACGATTCTCAATCAGCCCATTATTTTCGAGGAAACAGTTTTACAACAACACCAACGACATGGCCAGTCATGACATTAGATAGTATTCTTCGCAAGATAGATACGAGCTTGAAATTTAACATGGTTAGGGCAATGATTATTGTTATGCACAGTGGTTAGGGCAATGATTATTGCTATGGACAGACAGGCAGAGCTGATTGTTGTAGCGTGATATACATCAAGTAATTTTTGTATATTCGGCAGACTATACCGAAAAATGTGCGGCCATCGTCCGGCAGATTACAGCTGTATAAAAACCACACGAGGACCTTGATCATGTTCAGCTTACAGAGCAAGGCTGTTCTTTTAAAAGTTTCTTACAAACATTGGTTGGTTGATTGGTGTTTTACTCCGTGTTTAAGGAAATTTCGCTTATATGACAATGGTGTATTTCAACAATAACTGACACTAGCATAACCATACAATGTGAGAGGTTTTGATTGGTTGAATGTTCCTTTTCCTTCAGTGCTAAAAAAACAACATTGCTCCTCTTTAAACAAACTACCCTTACCCAAAAACGAACTTTTCCTATGTATGCATTCAATTCATTTTATGTGGACCCTCTGAACGGCTTTTGAGTAGCTATACACTTTACGCGAGACTCTCACTAAACTGAAAGTCCGTCATACGACTCCCTTGAAAAAACAGTTGAAACTTGACGGCTTATCCCAAAGTTTCAGTCTGGGCGCAAACGAACAGTAAATGTTAAAAGTAAGATAGAAGACAACATGTTGAATAAACAAAATGTCTTTATTTATTTAGGAAAATATGCAAGTCTTCAAATGTTAAAATATTTATACATTTATGACAATTCGAAAAAGTTTGACCAAACAAAATACATCCAATTATAAAACGGATGCAATTTGATGATGATGTTGCAAAGTGAATCATGTACAAAAAAACAAAACAATAAACTATTGAAATTACAAAACATGACAGTGTACGTTGGAAGGGCAGTACAAAGGTATACAGGTTATAATGAATTAACATGATGTAATATTATATAGCGGTGGGTGGAATTTTGAAACAAAAAAGTTTTATGGGATGATCTTGCTAAGCAATGCCTGGTGTTTGATTTGAACTGAATATTAATTCAGCGGATGTATGTTATGATCGAATCATAGAAGAAACCCTATTTAGCGATCAACCGAACATCTGTTGGGTAACTGTGCTGATAAAGACAGCATGTATGGATTTCTAACTCAGGCATGTCCATAACACTGACAATCGGTCTAAACCATCGTCTCTTCGTTCTCATACACACCGCTTATAAACAGGATAGGAGAACCAACACAATCATACTCCGGTGTATAACTGGCTCCAAAATATCAACCCTTTTCAATATCATATCTGAGAAAACGTGAAATGCGACATCGTTCATTGTTACAGAGAGAGTATTTAACGAAGAAAAGCATAACCCAAAATAAACTTTGAGTCACGGAGGCAAAAATTTATCAACATGAATTTTTAACTATCGATACAATTTTAGAAAAGCTAAATAATTTGAGAATCTGTATAAATGAAGACATGTTTATAGGTTTGACCAAAACTTGTGTAAAAAGACGAAAAAAAAAAAACAAACAAAACAGGCACTCCTTATCAAAATACAAAAAGCACATAACAAGAACAGGAAACTACTCATGTCATAACTATATACAGTAAAACACAACAACATATATACTTAAGTATAAATGGGAAATGAGAAAGAATATCATTTTAATTTCATTGATTTTTACAATATCATTTAATAAAAGTAATGAAGGGTTTATTTAAGCTTTTGGGTCTTTTAAAAATATATGTTTATATGAAATAGGAATTTAAAGGGATTGTCAAAGCATTTGAAACGAAAACATTAGGTAACACAAAGAAGTCACATGCTATTTTAAAATGACAAAGAAGAACAAGCTATAAAGCGATGAACGAAATGCACCTATTAAATACATCGAATATATTGAAGATCCGTTGCAGTGATTTGCTATAGTAGAGCTTGAATAGAAGGAGTCGAATGATCTTGGGGTGTTTATCACTGGTTTGTATTTCACTGTACAAATATGCCGTCTATCATAATTATTCAATTATATGGAGACGTATTGTGCTATGCAGCAACCGCTTTACCTATGTAGATATTTATTGCATGTTTAGCGTCACTGTTGCATAGTATGTTTACAGTCAATTTGAACAATTGATCATTCAAGCACGCTTATATACATCAACTGTCACTTTTTAAATTGGTAATAATAGGAGATGAATGCTTTTATTTAAAGGACAAAACCTAACCAGAATCAAGTTAAACAATGTTGTTGTCTGACGTAATTCCTTTCTGTTTGAC
>JAVFBW010132572.1:0-13643 GCA_034783835.1 Mopalia ciliata
CAGACAGGTAATAATATATATATATATTCAATTATGCAAAACATATTTTGGACACAAAACATAATGTGTTCAAAGTTTTATTTACACGTTTCCAAGCAGTATATATACAAGAATGAGGTTCAACAATATCGTCACTTAAAATCCAATGTTATTTGTACCGATGCATATTTAATAGACTGGCAGACACTCCAATCCATCTTTATTGATGAATCAATTTGTCAGACTTTTTAAATCATATAATGTGGAGCTTAAGTTAAGGTGAGCTTGCAATCATACATTTTCGCCGTATTCTAACAGCGGTAATACCCACAAGGTATTTGCTATAAAAAGGCATTTTTGTAATTGATGTTTTACGCAGAATACGTAAAGCATTGAAACATAATAAATGTTTTGGGATTAAAAAGTGTTTTTTTGTATGTGTTTGCTTCTGAGTGGAAGATAGTATTTTTGTTAAAAATAGTTTATTAACAAAAACGTGCCTTAAGCCGAAAGCTTTATAGGCCTAATGTATGTATCAACGTAGCAAATATTTTTTGCCTGTAAGAAGAATACATCCAGAGAAAGTATTCAGGCCTATAGTAAATTGATTGAGGTAAACGATTGTATGTTAATTACATCAGAGTATCCAGATGTTCCCTGCTCGGTCAATATCCATTTACCAATTTGATCAGCCCAATACACACAACTAGTCTTGTGTTTACCAAGATATTCCGAGATGCCTGAAAACTGCACAGGGGTTTGGATCATAAGAACTGTCCATCTAATCAATCCGTGTAGCCACATTGTGTATTTGTTTATATAATCACTCAGCGAAGCCGACTGAGTAAGAGTGCCCGGATGTAACAACAGTGACACTATAATACCAAACACACAGCCCTGTAACTCTTAGGTCTCTGGTTCATATGTCCATCTCAAAATTGCATATGATTAATACTCGCTTGTTACCATTTTGTCCCAAGGAAAGCTAATTGAAACTAACAATTTTGCAAATTTATGCTATCTAAAACGTGATATCTAAGGGCCAGTTTAAATTCCTTTCGGAATAAGCTGTCAATAAAAATATCCAGTTCTCTTCAGTACGTGTTAATTGTACAGTTGGGTATAATCGTCCTTGGAGGGCAACCGACAGGCTTATTGAAACCTTGTACCCAACTCTAAAATGGCGGGTTAAATCAAGGTGTTATCATTTTGAGTGTTATGTATCTTCTCCATTTTAAACACTGTTTCATTGTCTACACGTGTTCTATCTTAACAGGGCTATATATTGAACAGCTGTGATTTGTTGATGATGTAAGTTAATCCAAACCAGATCGACCCGATCGAAATGTCAGACAATAATAGACTTGTGTAACATCTAACAACCATGGACTCTTTATCAACACACTGGTGGAAAGTTGTCTTTAACTTCACAGCACATCTGAAGTGGTTGTTCCATCTGGTCGATCAGATGGCTATTGGTCAGTCTTCACAGATCTACTATAATTTTGTCTACCTGGAAGACATCGATCGTCCTCAGCAACTGCGAGTTATACTGAAGGGTAGGAAGTGTGTGCTTAACACATTTACCATATTGATAAGAACGTGCATGAGTTCGATTAAAACCTTGGTGAGAGACAGGTTCACTGCAAATGCATTCAACCTTCTTCTCTCAATGCTATTTCCAGAATGGCTCACCAATCTCTCCAACCATACTTGTTCAAGAACAGTCCCAGAGGACAGTTATGCAAACATAAGTTGTCTGGAGTTACAGCAGACGCTGAATACTTACTACAACACATACACATCACAAAGCGCAAGACCACTATTAATTTGCCAAAAGCCGCAATGTCAACGTTTGGCTCCACAGTTCCCACCCAAACTTTCGTTCCGAGATAACGCCTGGCACATAACTTAATCGGTCATTTTGGAAATGCTCTTATCTGTACCATCATTCAATGTATCCGACAATGACCCTACCCTGTCTAACATCTTACCTTTGGTTCACAGTTTGTTGGAGTTCAAATCACTGAATCTAAGTGATAATAATATTTGGAATATACGTGAAATGAGGAGAATCACTTCACATTTAAGTGTACTGGATATATCAAGTAACAGTATTTCGGCATTACCAGGTGATTGGATTTTATATAAAGACCAACTGACTGTCCTCAACTTGTCTTTTAAGAAAATCGAATTCATACATCACTGGGCTTTCAGTTCGTTTGCCAGTCTCACATATTCAGATCTTCTCACAACATCATTTAGCAGATGCAAATCCTGGACAAGGATAAATATCTCAAATACCTTCAAAGGAAGCTTTTATCTTATGTTCTAAGTTTGGAGTTGTCTGAAAAAAAAAACCTTGAATATATAGACCCAAAAGTGTTTTCCAATCTACCTTTGTTGGCGAGAGTATCATTAAACCATAACAGGCTTCAGGCTGTGTTCAAATAATCCATCTATTTACTGCCTTCTGTCCAAAAGCTATCCCTTAGAGGCAGCCCGATTGTAGATCTGAACGACACTGTTTGTCAGGGCGAAACGTTGTTAAGAGACAGGCGTTTGTCTCAATCGTTGCGACAGTATGTCTCACCACATTGTTGTCCTGAAATCGTCCCGGTTTTTACTTCCACGTTTTCCCGTGTTTTTGTGCAACCATTTCACATGGAATGATACGTTCTGGGTAAACGCCTCCCGAAATTTATTAGATCTTTATCGAAAATATCACCAAGAAATTATGTACATCAAATAGCACCGCAATGTTTAAGCCTCTCTGAAGCAGGATATCTTTGTTAAACATCTCCCTATTTAACATTCTGGAATATATAAACGTATGGCTTAAAATTCACAAGGACGTTCAGTGAAATATTTTCAAATTGACGTGCAAGGTAAGAGAGGAAATATCATTATTCTGAAAACCACAGATCTCTCTTTTGTTTTCAACTGGAATGGAACAGATCCTAAAAATAAATATAAAATTCTTTACCGTGAAAATGTCAATGTGTCTGACAGGGATTATAATGTCGTTGAGATTTCGCCAGGAATGAAAAAATATAGTCTAATTAGTCATCTAAATTCCGCCAGCCTTTTTGATATATGTATAGCTTTACAAAGTGATGTGGCATCTCTTGATCGGAAGTGATAGAAAATTACGAGTGGATGACATTCACAGTACACGATCACTGTTTATAGGTCTATCAAATGGTGAGTTTGTGTTATTATGCTGTGTGTCTCAATTGTCTGCATTTCTATAAAAAAAACAATAGTCGGTATATGCACAGCCAATTGTGTCCAATTCTGATGCAATTAGTTCAGTAAAATGCCCACAATTTATGTAAACAAAATGTTACAATAATCTGATGAAGAAGGATTTATTGAGGAATGTGGAGCCTCGTTTCCACCTCTAGTCACGTGATTGTATATAATAACCCAAAGTGTTGGAGCTTATCTGTAAATTGGCTATTTTTTTTTTTTACTTTTTAAATTTTTTATATCAATGTCTAATTAAATATTTCGACTGGATGGTTTGTGTTGTTAAACCAGAACGATTTATCGTTTATTCGCAATGGTAGAAGACGAAAGTAAAATATACTTCAATAAGAGATTCAATAAGAAAAATACAAAGAAGAATTATAGATGTTAAACATTTCATTGTCTTGTCACACACAATTACAACATTTCAGCTCTGTTTACCGGAAAATTCAAATAGCCTTAAATACCTCATTTTATATTTCTTCCTATGTTTTTGTAATGGGATATTTCCAGCAACGTTTAGAGTTATTTCCCTTGGAAGTACCCTCCACTGTGAACATTGAAAATGCCTTTTGTTACAACAGCAAAAAGTCCCTTTTTCGGCCGCAAGTGCTTATCCGCCTTTATCTTGCTCGCTCAAATATACACGCAGTATTATCTATGCTTGAACGAGGAAGATCAAGGAGGGATAAGCCTGTAATTAAGCGCCTCGATACAACAGTGCAGAGTTACCAGGACTATTGCAAATTAGCAATGATATAACAACACATGTAGGGGACTGTTGGCCATATGGCCGTTTAAGTTCTGGTCAGTCATCCAAAAATCCTCAGCTTCGCTTTGGTTGAGATAACTTTTTGACGTTGACTGATAAGGCCGAAAACTGTGATATTGCCCGCATTCACCTACATTATCGTGTTATTAAGTACACTATATATTCATTTTAAATATTTCTTTGGTGCATAGATAACGTATTTCATATGGGATAAAGTTCTTATGCCCTGTCAATCTATAAACCTTTAAAACTGTCGCCATGATTGATTTGGTTTCATAAGAAAAGTGACAGGGAATAAATAAATTTGACAGATATGTCCATGGGCATACAATCATTTGTGTTTGGACATATCTTGCTAGGAGTACAATCCAAAACCTCATATTCACAGTGTTAGTTAATTAGAACATCCATCAAGAAGTGTAAACATAGAACCAGATTAACATAGCTGGCTAACAATTGAGCCTTGGTGATGTATGTTTATAAAATAGCCCTAACGGTTGACTTGAAACGTTCTCAATAGAGCTCATTAAAGTTCCTGTAAGCATGCACAGCAGAACATGTTTGATACTGGCTTGTTCTTTTCCATACTTTAAACGTGCTACAAGAGATGATAGGTAGACGCCCAGCTCCCGTGCCTCATCTCTCTGGAGAACAACTTGCCGGGCACTGAAAACCATGATGTTCACTCATAGTGACATTGTTATATAACCTACCAAACGTAATGGCACGCTTTTGGCATTGTTTCACTCGGCTTTTCAATCAAAGCACGTCCTCCACGGCTAGCTCATTTAACTGAAACACTGGCGTAACATGAAACCCCATCCCTTTCCTCCTCCCCCCAGAATGCCATATATAATTGTTTAGAATTTGTTTAAAACTTGGTAAATAAAATACGCAACTAGCACCTCTTAAAATGTTTTTGTTGCATATTTTAAGAGGCTTTCAAACCACCGGTAGTGACTTATTTCATCAGGATTTTTACAGAATATTAACAGTTCCTTGATAAAAGGTTGTAAGAACCATACAGTGTATATATAATCAGGCTAAAATGAAAATCAAGATTCAACCCACAGACAAAACCCAATAGAGAGTCGTAAGTTGTTATTTAAATATTTCCTATAATCACCAATCCACCGTCGGCTGCAGTTCCGAGTCTGATGTTGTTATCGCCTGGATGTTAAGCCGTTTCTCCGTCAGTAATGAAGCCCCGCATTCATATACGTGCCGGTAAAGTAACAGTCAGTACAATGTAAAATAAAACGTCCGGTGTGCTAAGCTGTAGTAAGCTTCAGTGGGTTATCATTAGATGGACGAGTATGTGTTCATTTACAGATACTTAAAATAAAAACACAATAATCTTTTCAGGCATGCAAACATAAATGAAATCCTAATAGAATATGTTTTGGCCATCTAATTTATAAGTAAAATAATTATTCCACAATATAACTTAATTTGTAAAAGGTGCCAAGTTCAACTGATAATTTGCTCTTAAAAAGTTTGAAAAAAATGTTTATTGATGGGACAAATCAATGAAAACCTAAATATTATGTACCTATTTTATAATATCTTTGACATAGTACAGATACTTACAAACGAATCAGTATAGTAATACTTTTGTACTTTAAACTAACGGGAGAGGATTACCTGAGAAGGGCATACCCATTCAGACAGGTGAACAGAAAACTATCAACCAATTAATTACATAACTAGAATTGGACTTAATACAAACAAAAGAAAATAACTTCCATATGTGTGTCAATAAGGGTAACAGAAAAGCTTTATTGTTGCAAGTTGACCTCATAGGCCAGGAAAGAGGAAGCTTGCTCTAGTGCACATCTTAGGGCCGAATTTTTTACGAATTAATTGGTCAAGTTTGTTCGATACAGCAAATGACCGTTACTGGACACAACGTTTCTCGGAGTATAAAAAAAGTCAGTTATAAAAAAATAAACACCAGTGGAATAAAATGCTGTCTTCACCTGTTATAATCGAAGGTCATTTTCAGGCGTATCCGTCATGAAAGACACAACGTGAATACTGAGCTCTTGGTTAAGGGCTAATACCAAACCTTACCCACCATTGACCTTAACCTGACACAAATGTAGACTTCATATTTTTCATGGCAGACAGCCCAAATACTATTGATGCATTTATGTTACACCTTAGCTTTTGACCAGAAAGGCATGGACAATTCCCCATTAAATCGCATCCATACCATTTAAATAATCTACTCTATCGATTCCGCCATAACCATGAGTACGTCAACGTTGATACTTGTTGAATACAGATCCAATTTATGGGAGATCAGAAATATTATTACTTTGGTGATTATTGGGATAACATTCCAAGAGAAGCCAAGTGTAAAACTCTCTGTTAAATCCACTTTTTTCGGAAGAAGATGACCTGAGTACATATGACACCATTTAAACACTATCAAGCTTTGATAGTTTTCTAGAGTAGCGTTTATCATTAGAAAAGTCTAATCTGATTTGTTGAAGGCTTGATGAACCGCACTATCAACGCTATGTGGTGAAGATCGAAGTTTACACCAAGGCTGAACAATGCATATAGACTGTTTGTCAAATGTATGTTCAGTGGCTAATTGTGTTGCATGTTTAACTTGTTCCAATATTCGCAGGAACACTGAAGAAGTATTACGTTACCACAGCTTGTGATATACAAGCTAAAATTGAATAACATTGAATGCAATGCTTTCGTTTAATTCATTTCATATTAACTTTTTAAACAAACAATTCGCATCGTTGGTTGAACTAATGTACGAGTCTAACACAGAATGGGCCAACCGTATTTAAACGTCGTATCTAAGGACACTGAGTACTTAACATTTCCAAATATTTGCATAACTTGGGACACCCGACCTTGCCACACAGAAAAAAAAATAATACCACAGTGTGTCAGTCCAATCATAGCCCAGGGTACACACCCGATCAAATGGAGTAGATACTGTAGTTCTTTATATACTTAGCCCAGCAGAGGGAAAGTAGAGCTTGAGAATAAACACTTTACAATCCTGAAATTTTGTTTATCTCATATATATGTACACAACATCCTTTATAATTCAATTTCCCTTTTAGTAATGTTCTGTGTAACAAAATTATATTCCAACTTATTTTTGTTAATTTTTACACCCAGAAAGGCGAAAGGGCAGAATGTTCTACATTAACAAGGAATCTCAGGTTGTCGTTATAAACAGCATTATTTTCAACCAAAGAAAAAACGCATAATATTAATATAAAAAAACCACACTGTACAACCAATAACATTCGTTTTACAACCGGCTATTTATTTTCGAGATCTAAACAAGTAAGTGTGGCTGATATTTATATGAACCCTGTAAATTTTAATTCAGTTATTCATTGGCGTTTGTTATTGTATGATAATGACAGCGTTATAGAATTTAACATTTTCTGATGTACGTTTCTCGGTCTAAACTTAAGTCTTGCTGAACCCCTTGGTCGATTTTCGGAATACCTGTTGCATTTAGTCTATAATGCAAAAGAGTATAAATCTGAACCATATATATGTATGTATTTGTGGAAAGCTTCAATACTCAGGACAACATATTTGTGAATGTGTAGGAAACCCAAGTATTTTTGCTTAAAATATTGCAAAATGAGTAAATGATCAAAAGGAAAAAATAGACTGCATTTTTAAAGGTTTTTTTTCTCGACGTGCAATACGGATGAGAATCAATAGATAAGTTTACTTAGTAGAATAGTCCTTGGACTAGTAAACGGTGCCTCATTTTGTAAAACTTATTTTGTCTGTAGAGATGTCTGTGGATATTGAATATGACGTTTGTTCAATGTTCGTTCTGATATTCTATCCTGATTATTGTATTTGCTAATAAAATCAATATGTAAACCTGATTAAAAGTGGACTCCTATATCACAGTGTCCAGATATCCCACAGACAATAGAGTTGTCTTGTTGATAACATCTCACCCTCACAGAAACACTCCTAGATCCGTGACATCAGGCGCCCTTTTATCTCAAAATCACTCAAGATAAATAGCTTTATACAACGGCAGGGTTAACTTAATTGAAATTGTGGCCATTTGACAGCTGATACTACATGTATGTTAAAAACCAGCTATGTTTATTCAGTCGAGACTTTTGTCCAGACGATAAAATGGACAGAGAAATGTTATTTACATTTGCTAACATTATCAGTTATTTTACGTGTTTTTACCCCATAATAACAGTATAAACTTGTTGTTTACATCATATTATCTAGTTTTGACTTATGTCAACATGTATTTTCGTCGAATTAACTTCAGGGAAATTAAATTGATTTGGCTAATTGATGCTTCGTCTGATGTTATAACTGAGCAAGATACAAGAGTATGTTTTGTTATTAGTAGATGTTGTCTGCCGAGGCCAAGCTCTCAGCGACCACTAGGCCAGTGCGAGGGATTATCATGACACATGACGTATCTCCTAGGATCAAGACGGATGAGGGAGAAGCAGGTAACCTCGGTCTTCCACTAACCTACTCATCTCAATCCTTATTACGATAATCATCAGTAGACCTAACGTTGGTTCTCGCTTGGTAGCACAGTTTATAGAATTACATAAACTAGTGCAAAATGAAACAGGGCATTAAGTTACGTCCTGCGATTCTCTTTATTTCCGGTGACAGTCTAAATATTAGTATTGTCAAAAAGTTAAATAGATGCCAATTTTACCTTCCAGTATATAGCTGAACCTAACAGACACAACATACAGCTCTGAAAGATCGCTATGTAAAACACTGACAATGAGAGGTAGACTCTTTATCATGATGGCTGGCTAACTGGGAATTCGTGAACGTCCTTTAATTCTGAAGAATGAAAGAAACAAGGGCCTTTATAGCCTTTATTTTTTAGGTCACAATATAATGCGGAGTCAATGTCAAAATAAATTTGAATCTAGTTCAAATGTTCTAGTTTCAAAAAAATTAAATATATTTTGGATACACTGAATCTACTCAAGTCGATGAGAGGTTGGATGAACTGAATCTGATTAAAAGTATTGGAGTTTGGACAAATAAATCTCATTTAGATCAAAATTGTATGCACACATTGATCCTGATTAAAATTTGGACACTTTACATCAGGTTAAATCCCTGAAAGTTGGGCACACTAAATCTGACAAAGATAATGGAGTATTGGACACATTGATCCCACATCGATAATATATTATATAGGGGCCTCCGTGGCCGAGTGGTCTAGACTCTACGCTCTAGTGAGAGTATGTTTCTGTCCCACATACCCCCCTCACCTCTGGGGTCGTGGGTTCAATTCCTGCGAACCGCATGTGGGTTGGTATCCCAGCAACCAGCGAAAAATCGTAGGTTTTCTAGGTTAATTTACTACCCAGTTTTCCTCCCACAATAATGCTGGCCTATGATCTGTAATTGGGATTGAATCCTGTTGATCCAACATCGGATGAATACATACAGAATACATAAAGTTCTCCAATATATGAAAACAAAGTGTGGGTACACTGGAACTTGTTCAAATCATTCATTACGGAATTTATTCCGAAATTCATCAACACCTTGTCCAGGAATCCAACAACGTAAAGCATGTATATGTTTCCATTGCGTCGGATTGTAATATGCCTTTGCAATTCTCGCGTTTCTTTATGTTAACGGATATAATTAATTGTGTTCTCATAGAATATCTTTCTGTCAATGTTGGCATAATTACAGATACAAATTGCACCCTGGTTTGTTGCCGGAGATGAACCGGGAGCCAGTCGGTAAGTCAATAGTTCTGGAATTACTTCTTTTGACATAAGAAATCTCGGATTCTGTTAAAGAAAATGAGATTTGTTAATATGTAAAACATGTTTCATTCATTATTTGATAATTGAATTGAGAGGTCACACAATGTCAGTATTAATCCTGAATTTTGTATATGTTGTGAAGTCTTCTAAAGTCCCAATATAAGTGCACGGGAACGTGATTAAAATCAGCGTATGAATGGACGAAAATACATAGGGCCAGTCCAATAACGCCATTTAATGTTAAACTCATCGAAGATGCTCATAATAAGGAAATCTTTAACACCGTCCATCGTTATGACATTTGATGGGTAATAAAATTATCCTTAACGTCGAATAAGACATTTTAGTGTGAGATACAGCTACATGAACATATATGAGCAAGTATAAATGACGGTGGAGCTTCATATAAAGTCGCGGGTGGTTGGAGGGAGTTTCATGTTGCCCTGGTGGTCTCAGAGCTGTTTACCGTGTCTGTATAGCGTCCTGTATTTGTCTCCTCCTGTCTTTGTTGGTTGCCAGTGGTGTTGATGGTGGTTTTCTTAACCAATTGGGCTTGCACGTCGTCATATAAGTGAAATACCCTTGAGTACTACGTTAAACACCAATCAAACAAACAAACAAACAAATCATATAATGTCTTCGTATATTCCCTCGTTATTTTGAACGAGAGGCTAGTTGCCAATATTCACTGTTAGATAAATAAACGGGTAAATATATTCAGTCATATCTTCATGGCAGACAATTTGTCGTCAGCTCTCGATACCACAATGGTTATTCTGATAGGATTTAGCCGACGGAGAATATTCAGTGAAATACCATAAGTGATCCATGAACATTTGGACGCGATGAGAAAGCTGCTGGCCATACATATTGCCACACGTTCAGGCGAGTTCGAGAATACTGATACAATTTAACTTAATGTGCTAAATATTGATATACCTTCGCTCACAAAATCCTAAATCGGGAGCCTACAACAATAAAGATCGTTTGATAATATTGATAAAGAACATCAACAACTTTATCAGTAAGAGTCCTGTATACCGATGTCTTGCCTGCCTATAAGATATAATGTAATAGTTGAATCATCAACTAATAACTGCATGTCTTTTGAACCCATTCTGGGATCCATGAAACGGATGTCCCCTCGTTTTTTTTTTTTAACTCATAGTTTTAACTGTTTTACTGATCCTCAGGATTCTGTAAAATGGAGTCTATATGTTTTTAACTCATCTCAGACATTATTCTGTTTATCTGTAGTAACTTTGTGGTCCGCTTTACAGAAACCGGAATCCCAAGAGTCCTTTGTTTGACTTCAAAACAGATCGAAATTAAAATGATTCGCAAAATATCCATTATAACTGTAACAAGATTCTGGGTGAGAATTCACTAAATATGGAATAAGTATATACTAATTTGCGTGAGTTTCCCTAGTAGGATTTTACCACGATACGCACGCATCTGTCTTACCAATTCTACGTCGTTCACTGACTGTGACCGGAAAGTTCATTTGAACTTTACCAGATCACTCAATCTAACTAAACATATTTCTGCCACATAAAATTGTTGATACATTGTTTAAAACAGTATTTTAATACAGACAAATAATTGGTACATTTGTTGAGATTTACATGCCATTCCCTATTTTTGCTTTGCCAAATAAATAATATTAGTCACACATTTGTGCCACTGCTTGACAAAATATGCTCCTTTGTCTTTATTTGCTTGCTCAAATAATTCCCATAAAGACAATAATGTACGGTAAAATTAATGACTACTATTCTACAAAGGCTCTACTGATTGACAGGATCACACAGACACACACCCACACACACACACGATCGCACACAGCGAGAAGGGATGAAAAGAGACATTTCGCCAGACAGTGACCACGTAAAATTTAATTAAAAAAACTATAACTATATATTGATCTTGTCTGCTTTTGAGGATTATATTAATATTTATACTCGACTTTATTCATTTCTATCAGAATGTCTCGACGTGTCATGGATGTTCTATTTTTTACGTAAACAAATATATCAATCGACCGTTGGTAGCTTTTCGCTTTTAGGTCAGAGTTGAACCCTCGACGTCGATACACACTTGATCCCTCTCGAAACTCTATGAACTTGATAAGCATCAATCATTATTTCATTTCAATATTTAAATTAGTATGAGTCTGATACTGATCGCCCATTGAAATGTGATGTGGATCGACCGGATTTTTTTTACATCTATCCAAACTGGGGGAAGAGCAATGCCTTCTATACATTCTATCGATATATATAAATGCAACAATCCAATATTTTAGCTTTTTCTGTTGTGTAAGCTTAAAGGCTAGGTGCTTATTATCTTCTAGCTTATACAGAATATTACAATTAATAAGGAAAATGTGTCAAAAGTGCTTGGATATAGGTGTCATTGAACGTTCTCAGTCATGTTCCAACCACTCGGCCAAATTTTGACTATATATTTTTTCCCATATCGTTATCACAACATCTGAAATATAGCTGTAGTTACAGTGGTATGTTTGTCTTATACAATATCATGTCATTCAGGGAAATTGTATGCAAATCTGTGTTTGCCTTGATTTAAAGACGAGAGTGTTCAGGGATTCGTAGGATTCGTGCGGTCATCCAATCTAATTCTGAAACCAATGAATGGTCAACTGCGCAACAGTACATGTGCATAGATTAAGCTGGTATGTTCTACTCTGTCATCTTTCTTTATCTATGTTATATTAATCCTCACTGTATTTATATGATTTTCGTCTTTTATTATTATTATAATAATTTTTATTGTTATTATTATTTAATATACAACCGTTAAGCTGTTTATCTCCGAATGTTTCTACCTGACTGACATGGTTTAGGTACTTTACAGAAGTATAGTGAGTTAACGATTTCACATTCACCTGATGTTTGAGTTCTATTGGACCCCTCATCTAATAATTGCTGTCTCCACGTCGGGTCATTAAACATTGGTTTCGAATTCTGGTTAGGTGATATCTGAAGGATTGTTAATGGAGAGAAGCACTTCAACTGTGTTCCAGTCAACACTGAATAAAATCGAGTTTATGGTCTGTTATACTTGAAAAACACACCAGCTTATGGCTAAAAGAAACACGATGGGGACCATAGTCAGCATATGGCGGAAAGAAATGGATCACAACAGATAAAAATAAAAATAATCCTCCAAACAGTTATAATAGTTAAAGAAGATTATCTCTGTGAATTCACCATATGGAATATGTATCAGTATCTGCCTATATGTCTCTAGAAGGATTATACCATGGTATACACACAGACATAAACGTCGTTCATTAATTATGCGTCCGGATAATCTATTTGGACACCAGCAGATCAAACCAAATATACTCTGTCAAAAAAGAAACTTCACCTACGTTTGGATGTCGATAAGTTGAACATACAAGAAACGTGGTTTTAAATAATGATTAAATTCCAATGTGTACCCATTAAGGACCGTGTACCATAAAAATCATGTTCACCATGTTACCAGTTCCACCAGAAATGTAAGAGAGTAAAATTAATAAGTTACAACTTGATGAAAGCATGTCAATAGCGCATATGCCCATTATAAGCATTCACAACTGCGACGCAACGTCTCCGCATGGATTGAATGATGCGTCTGAACACAGCTTGGGGGATGCGTCGCCATTATTGAACCAACATGGCACCAAGTTCCTGAAAACTCAGGTTCCTTACTTACCGGAGTCTTCTGCCCAACACATCCAATACATGTTCTATGGGATTAGGTCGGGAGACCTTGAGGGCCACTCCATGACATTGATGCCAGCATTCCTAAGTAAATTCCGCGTTAAATTGGCTGTA
>JAVFBW010132583.1:0-13643 GCA_034783835.1 Mopalia ciliata
CATATATGCATAATTTGGTCATCTGCATCATTTATTTTACTGTCAATTATTGTCAAAAAATTTATATATTCTTACTAAAATTCATGGTATTGTTTTTGGGGTTTTTAAAAAATTCCTTTTGTAAACTGAAGTCGTAGGCCTATGCCTTATTAAACAACCTTAAATTTATGTATATAGGTATATTGTCCTATTCGGTTTTGGTCTGCTAATACACAATTGCCAACTTTCACCCGTGATATTTACTGATTGAAAATATGATTATATGTAAGATGAATATATGTTACAGTTTTACACACTTTAATGAAGGACTGAATTGTTTTCGGAACTCGCCTATCTAAAATCCCTTGTGAAGGTTGACAGTCCAATGTTTCGTGTTTACTAGATTCGAATTACTCGCCCATATCATAAAAGTCCAATCAGATGTACTATTTCTAGGTCACCCGCTGAACTTCCGCAAGCGCTTGTGTGAGGAGTTTGCCGCCAGACTGGCTCACCTCGAAGTGTTTACGGACAAAAGTAAATATGCACTTTAAATGAGTTTTTGAATAATCTGCAGGACTGAAATATGAATATGTGTGGATATGCATTAAATAGCCTTTGGGATGGTCGGGTATAGTAAATAAGCTGGATTTCGTTTTAAATATTTATTTTGGCGGTTTGTCGAAACTTTGCGTTTTCGTACCTTCTCCATCTATACTCCTCATATAACGACCACATTGTGTCGTGTGCCTGTGATTCACCGAACTAGATCTAGATCCAGGTTGCCAAGATATAACACATGCTATACTGACAGTACAGCCGGGTGCGTTTTAGCCCTATTTATTGTGCTAGGTGCGTTTAGCACAATGTATAGGGCTAATTCCCCCGTCTTAGCCCTTAACCCATGGCGAAAGTTGAAAATCGATAGGCCGCTATGGCCGGCCTAAAAAAAAACTATTTCTGATTTTTCTCTGATTTTTTTTAGATACACTGAAACCATTGGTTAGTATTTTACCTACTTATAATATTTCTTTTTTGACGGTTTTCAAGCTTATTATTGCAAAGGGAGATAACTTATACGTGTCAACTCGGGCGAGAAACTCAAATAAAACTTTATTCAAACGTCAGAAAAGAAAGCAGGAGTCTATTATTGTGATTTTTCTATAAAAAAAAAATCAGAGAAAAATCGGATATATATTTTGAGAGGCCGGCCATAGCGGCGGATCAATTTCAAACCTTCATCATGGGTTGAGATAGGCGGGACGTCGGGCTAAGACGAGGAATTAGCCCTATTCATTGTGCTAGGTGCGTTTGGCCTTTCAGTAGGATGATCACCGATTTGATTAATAATTTTAACATGTACCTTAACATGCTAACAGCTCAAAATGTTTTGAAATTTTCAACAGACGGAGGTAAAATAATGATCCCATGAGGTCATAACCGGGTGAATATTGACAACATGATGAATATTTGCAAAGTCCATTTAGTAACGGCTGTAAGTGAGGTTTCGCATGGTTCACCCCGTGTCACTGCAAATAACTTTCTTATATAGGAATCATTGATTTTTGCTGAAACCAATCGACGTGAGACCCTATTTATATGCGCTTGCTTTAGTTTCTCTTAACTGGAATACAACGTATTTTGTCATTTCTAATTCTTCAAGTGCTTAAGAGCGTCCCCACAACACAAGCTAAGTTTATCAAAAGTTTTTGTAGATCCACATTAGGACAATAATTGAAATCTACATGCTACCTTCACTCTAAATCAACAAGTACTTGTTACACTCAAATGAGATTCTCTACACTGCATATCTTGGACAGCAGCAGAGTCATGTGATACTCTATGTTGAGTACCGCTAGTTGACTGCTCATCACATACTCGTATCAACAAAACAGGGTTGAACACAGTCGTTTTGGAAAGCGAAACGCAGGTGTGTGAAGTCAGTTTGATATTCGACATTGGACATTCGAGACATATTCGGAAAACATATTCGTCAGACATTCACAAGACATTCATATGACATTCAAAAAGTACAAAAACACAACAACAAGACTTTGTCATACATTCGTTTCACCAGACATTGACAAGATTTTCTTATTGAGCGAATGTATTTTGAATGTAGGCCAGAATGGAAACCCGGCTTATTTTACACTGGCTGAAACACGTTTTCAAACATGTATATATAAACCAAACAAAGAGGCGCTACACGCCAATTCTGTTATAAATAGTAAGTCACATACATACACAAACATACAAATAAAGTAATGTTGCCATGTAGCACCTCGCCCAAACATCTAATTTATAGTTTCTTGTCTTCGTCTTTCGTTTTAAGCGTATTTGTGTTATCCACAGCTTACTGAAAGGTTGGTCAATAAAGTACGTCTTGTTTTCCAACATATTTGTGTTAAAGGGGGTTCCCCGTGTTTTATGACACTTCCGTTTGCCGCTTAAATGAAACAGACCATTCTTAAATTTTAGAATGTGTACAGACAAGCATGCATAAATATAACCAATGACCAATATAGAGAGCAATGGTTTTGACAGCCTTGTATAAGGCCATGTTAGATAAGGCTATGGTTTGGAGAGTTGTAGCTAATGACGTCATTTGTTGTGGCTCGTGTTTCGCGTTACCTCGTACATTTTCCGATCGACTGCTTCCGGATCACTTTTAAAATCGATTTTGGCAAGATGTGGACTTGATTTAGTGAAATATACCATTGATAGACAATGCAAGAAGGCTAGATTTGCCTAACAGAATTATTTGTGAACTGTAGGTGTAGGTAAGGAAACTTAAATCGAATCTATAGGTCAACCTGAGCTTGTACATGTATATAAAAGCAGTATTTAAGTCCAAAAATTGACAGCCTCCAAAGGCAAAGGAATATGTTTGTTTGTTTGTTTGCAGTAGCCTATACTTTAATACCATTATCCTACAAGATCTATTTGAGGCCATTAACTATTTTGTTTTTAAGAAATAAGGTTGGTTGAGTCTTGGCCAGATAATTTGTTGTCATAATTAAATTTTACGTCTAAGTGTGTTAACTGTTTCTCGTTTTGTGCTAGAACACAACGGTTCGATACATATACCTGTATGATGGCTGTATCGTCATGAGGTGTGAATTGATCATAAAAAGGAGATGTTATTTCCTATTTACAAGTACAATGTACAAAGAAGCTTAATAAAGGAGGTCAAATGCCTTATACTTGTATGTTATCAGGTGTAAATCGACAATAAAAAGGATATGTTATTTGATATATACTGCTATAAAGTAGCTAAATAAAGGAGGCCAAATGTCCTAGCGCACTGTGTGGTGAATAAACAATATAGAAGGTACAGGAGGTCGGAGATAAGATAACTTACATGTCTGTAACCAGAGTTATAAAACCAGGATCAAAGCTCCAAAATAACTCATAGACTAGGGTTATAATAACTGCCTGGAGTGGAATAAGGAATAATCTGTCCTGGTATACCATAATGGTATAAGTTAGATAGATGAACAATGGATAAATCAAAATCTAATGAGATCGTGGAATTATTGAGGATATTATTATTAAATTCATATAAAATATGGATTCTTACAGTGTGCTCAAATAAATTAATGCGAAAAAATGAAGGACAGAGTTGGCATTCTTGGCACTACAACTATTGACATACAGCGGTATACAATTTGAAGTATTAGTGAATACGGTACTGCTGGGGTACCATATATAACTCCTAAATATGTTAGAATCCGGTCCTTCATCTATGTTCAATTCAGGTTTAAGATTTTGAATGGCTAATGCCTGGTGTAGCATTAAGTTCCTTCCATGTGTCAAAAGAGACAAGCTTTAGATCGTCCCATAGGATGTAGTGGTCGGAATGAAAGGATAGGTGTTCAGGCAATGACGATTTGTCCAGTACTCGATTGTGGACTGTTGCCGGGTTGGTGTTCCTTGATTTGCATTGACAGCGGCCGGCAACTGTCCTATATGTAATGTTATATCTATCGACTAGATAGCTCGGCCCAAGATAGAAAAGCATACCTGCAGACATACATTGAGCAATGTAGGTCACCATATTACACCTGACGAAGGACAAACATAATATTACCTGTAACCAGTAGGTTATGTGAGCTGGTCGTGTCGTAGGCCTGTATGTTGTCCTGACTTAGGTAAGCCTCTCAATAGACACGTCTTTGGCCATTACAAGGTAAGAACCCTTTCAGTCCACAGCATGAATGTAACTTTTGGAAAACTAACCATAGCATTAGCTGTGTCGATTACATAACGTATGCTTTTTTACATTGGAGAAACTATAGAAATATAGTATTTTATTTCATACTTGAAAATCAATATCATTTTTATAACACAGAGGAAGGTATATCCGTACTTACAATAATTTATTTTACACTGAGGCAGCTAGCACAATTTAAGGAATTTAAACAAACGGAAAAAACTTTGTTACAAGTGGAGTTGCGGGTGATCTATATTATCCGTTGGACTGGCACACCTTGATATGTGTATCGTAGCAACGGGTAGGCTACACATATTACGGTGTATTACCCACTGACGTAGCAACGGATAGGCTAGCATTTAACCAAATTCCGCCAATCAATATGGGTGTCATGTGCTATGAAAGGGATAAGTTGAAAAAACTTAACCCACTACTTTCTGTCCTTCTGTTCATTCGTCGTAAATGTTGCCAAACTGATAACTTCAGAGAGTGGCTTTGCCCTCTGACTATATGGCAGTATGTTGGAGAGTTGCAATACTGCTTTTACTTAGCACTGGAGGAAAATTTATCTGCCAAGATTTTGGGAACGCTAGTGTCAATTTTTGTTGGAATACATCGCTGTCATATAAGTTAACTATCCTTAAGCACGGCTTAAACCACCAATCAATCAATCAACCACAGGGTGATTTCAAACTTGAGCTGAAGCTTCCTTCTGTACGGTGTACAATGATTGCATTTCACCAAACTGCACAACACAATATGGCCATTATTTGTGACCACGACAACTTGAGAGTAAATAACCGGATTAGCCACAAACAGAATATATAGGTTGCACATATTAGAACAACAGATGAGATTGCATTTTACCGAGCATTTAAAACCAAACACCATTGTCATCAAAACTGAACAGGAAAAGGTGATTCAATTATAAGGAGACCTGTAGCCACTCATTTTCATACATTTTGTATTGTTTGTTTTTTCAGGAAGATGGCGGCGAAAAACAAAGCTCCTTGGCCATGCCGTGATTACAATAAAAATGGATGTACTCGACCAAATTGCACACACACACATATCTGCTTTAAGTTCGTCGATCCAAGTAGTTTTTGTAATGCAGGTAAAGAATGTAAATTCAGTCATAACATCAATGATCAACAAGTAAAAAGCTGTTTGTTTAAATATGGATTTGACATAAATGTAAGACCAGCTGAATTAAGGAAAGTCTACTCTGATGCTTTGAAAAGAAGAAAAGGGTTATTGCCGAAACCAAACCAGAACCCAAATCCCTCTGCACCACTTCAAGGCCAACAACAAGGAATTGTGGACGAGATACATCGACTGACTGCCTTACTAAGTGTAAGCAATGCTCCCTTAGTTTGTCTTAATTTCAACCAGAGTCGCTGTACAAACCAGAAATGTAATTTGATTCATTTATGTCATGCTCACATTCAAAGAAGATGTCAACAAAGTTTCAAAAATTGTCCCTTGTCTCATGACATATTTCAACCAAGGATAAAGGAACTTCTTATGCTGGCAGGGTTTAATGTCAACCAAACTCCTAAAGGCTTGATGGAGGATTATCGAAATGCCCTCCAAGTACCACCCATAGTTGTTCAAGGAAGACAGCCTGGACCCTTTGAACAAGGGGGAGGGCATCCTTATTCTGGTAAACTCGCAAAGGCCGGCAAAAACGTAGCTGTGACTAAATCATATGTGGATTTAAGGGGCGAGAGTGTTAAAAATAAAACGAGAAGAGGCTCATCTTGTTCCCGAAAGACCCAATCCACATCAGGTAGTGGTTTAGATTCAGATTCTAGCACTTGTAATGATTCATCCGATGGCGAAAGTATTGAAGGACCAATAGCTAACACAGAGAAGAAGACGAAAAATAGGCGTGGACGCAAGAAGAAACAGAAACCAAAAGCTACAAGTGTACCTCAGAGTAAGACCAGTGAGCCTGCTGCTAAAGATAGAGGCGCCATTCCGAAATTAAAGGGGAAAGGCGTAGGTCCTTCACTGGTTGGCAAACCCGGTCCATTGCACGTCAGCCTGCTGGACCACGCCACTATTTGTGTGAACTTTTTAAAGGGACTTTGTAAGGACGAGAGTTGTTCGAACCACCACCAAAATATGCCTTATCTCTGGCAATACAAAATCCTACAGGACGGCTGGAAATGGAAAACTTTCAGCAAAGACAACGTTCAACTTTTAGAACAGAGTTTCTGCAATGTTTCAACAACGTCGTGTCCTCTTATGCTAGAGGGGTAAGTTGTTTAATGTGTATTCACTGCTTCCAGTATAAAGGCATTTCTTTAGAAATGTTTATTTTGGGTATATTACATATTCATAATGTTTAATTGTACTTGTGTTACCGGTACTAACCAAAGTGTTGCAAAGAGCATCGGAAGTTGGGGTTGGGGTTTAAATATCGTTTGTATAAATTTATACCACTATGGTTAGTGCATCAATGATGAGATCTGCATGCATTCTATAGAATATATGCCTGTTTCATTTGAGTTTAACACCGTACATACCTGTATTTCACTCATATGACGGCGGGCAAGCCAAATGGGTGGCGGAAATCTCCCTCACAAACGAAGGCTGGAGAGGACAATTACAGTACCGAATAAAATACATAACAACTGAATCCCCTTTATGTTGCTCTGGTTCCCTCGGAGTAGAAGGTAGAAGGGTGAACGTGTTAGCAAGAGCCACGCAATGTTGGTATAGTTATTAATATTCCCGTCTTGTCCACAAGCTTTAAAAATTTCCGCTTATGTTTTAGGCAAAAGTTTGATGTTGATTTTGACAACATGGCGGCGAGTACACCTGAGATGAACCTGCCCATCAGAAGATTGACTAGTGCTTCTAGCCTGGATAACTCCCCGAGCTTCCTTACAGAGTGGCGGTGGTTTTGGGAGAGTGACGAAGGCTGGATTGAATGTGGTAGTAAGGTTAGCCTCAGTATATTGCCTTTGTCAAATGGCAAATTTTAAAAAGTGTTCTGAACGGCAATTATTGTTAAGATCAGAACAACCGTTGTATTTAGTCTCTTATGCAGAAGAATATTTATCTGTACCATATAAATATATATATTTTGGAAAGCTTGAATACTCAGAATTACAAAATGTGTAAATGTCAACAGAAAAAAATATAGACTGCATATTTCATTGTTTAAATCTGGAAGTGCAATAATGAAAATACTTAATCATTAAGTGGACAGAGTAGTTGGTCCGTGAACTTGTAAACACTGCCTCATGTTTAAAAAAAATTATTACAACAATCCAGAGGACATTTTTGTCTATCCCAACCTGAAAAGTCTGATGAAAAAGTAAAATACAACTTTCAGAAAACATTTTTAAAAATTAAAGACATCTTCGAAAATATGAGGCACCTTTTATTGGATCACATTGCACTCTTTAGAATGGTACAAATTTGAGGTGTCTAAATAACATGAATAGTTTTCTGGAAATGGAATCTGTAGTCTGCTTATAACCTAAGTGCCAGAAATACGCAGTTTTGAGGCTTGCATATATGATCATGGGAAAATTTAATTATAGGCTCAAATTTATCTGTTTGAAATTACAATTTCGTTCGGTTTAATTTTTTTCTCCCCAAAATATAGTTTGAATACATAACTTTTAATCATCGCAATAAACAAAATTCGGTTTATTTTGAGGCCAAGGGGTTCAGCAAGACCTTAGTTTAATAAGTGTTCTATTTCAACTTGGAACAAAATCTAGCAAATGTACATGTTTTCATTTGAATTTTCACTTATCTGAATGTAAGTGATGTAAGATGTCAATCATATGTCATTATTTTGTAGAAGGCTATACATGTGAACAGATTTAATCACATAATGTGAATGCAGACCTGCCCACCCAGAGTATTCTGGACTGTTTAGTACACATAATTTATGTTAAATACAACAATACGCCATCAAAATACACCCGAAGGTAAATATTCTGCACTGTGGCATTACACAAAAATACACAAAATAGTCAGTCAAAATACTCATTTTTTTACACAAACTTTCTTAAAATGGTTAAGAATGTCAGCCAATTACACTTCGAGCTAGCAATAGTCCAAGACAGGCACTACCTGGTAGTCGCCCATTCTAGTTTGGTACTACAGGCGAAGATCGGAAACAAACTTCCTTCAGGATCAATCATGCCCTAAATTTAGGGCATGATTGATCCTGAAGGAAGTTTGTTTCCGCTAAAGAAGTCAACTAAACAAAATGTACCTTTCTGGCGTATTTCATACATGTTCCTGTTAATGACCTTATCATTTTATAAAACTTAAAATTGATCCTGTTGCTTCTCGTTAGATGTTTGTAAACGTTAGGCTCCTAAAATACGTAGTAAGTACATCGCCAAGACACACGCTTTGTGGATTCCTGATATGTAAAGGTATACACATTTGGTATTAGGGGTGTCAAATCATTAATGTCCTGCATACAAATATCTCTTCCAAATTCATAAAGAACGTGTTAAGATAATCATTTACATGATATTACATACAAGAAATTTTATTTTACATCGAATATTGTTTACAAAGAACATAAGCACTGAAGTGAATTTATTTGGACAAGCAGAAGTTTAAAACAGCAACTTGAACAAATCTGAAAAACTGACGAAAGAAGACAAGGTAAATAAATTTAACATAATGAAATAAATCAAACATTTTAGATGTCGGTTTAACATTCATTACAATTTACAAGACAAAATCGTAGCTGCAGTGACACGTATACTTAAAGACAATAGTTATGACAGTATGATAGGTTTAATAAGTTCGTCTTCTATTGGCTGGCGGCTGTTAGCTACTTTAATGGGCAAAGTCATTATTCCAGAGAAATTAAAAAGCAGATTTTAAACTATTTTAAAACTACTGTTTTTGAGAGCTGAGATTATGCTTAACAGCAGTGGTCAATAATGTCTACAAGATGGTATAACCGTTTTCACGCCTTGTCGTAAAAAACAGTATTTTGTAATTGCTGTAGGAAGGCAGTCTGAATAGCTGTATGCCCGACAACTTGGTAAATATCACAGATAGCGACTTGAAATTTGCTGTCTTTAAGATGATATAATCATTTTCAAAATAGCCCAAATAGCTGTTTACAAGACATCTTGGTAAAAATCACCGATATAGTATTATGAAATCTAATACATATAAAGTATTCAAGGCTGTATACAAAATGTTATAACAATTTTTATCCTGTGTCGTTTTAAAGGGTATTTTTAAATAACCGTCGTAAAGCAGTCCGAAGATTTGTATGCTCGATAACATGCCTAGTGCACAATGTATGCATTTCCATCATCAAATAACAATTTTGACTTATTCCTCAAAGCTGGTGCAGAAATGGAATGTGATAGGAAAATAAGCTATACTTTTTATCAGCAAAATTTGCCCACGATGACATCAAGCCACGTGTACACAATGCTATACGCCCATCAATACGCGATAACACCAGGCCACCTGTACACAATGCTATACGCCGGTCAATACGTGATAACACCAGGCCATGTTCACAATGCTATACGCCCGCCAAGACACGATAACACCAGGCCACGTTTACACAATGCTATACGCCCAGCAATATACGATAACACCAGGCTATGTTCACACAATGTTCTCCCCCATCAATATACGATAACACCAGGCCATGTTCACACAATGCTATACGCCCGCTAATATACGATAACACCAGAACACTCTCAAACAATGCTCTACGCCCGTCACTATACATAACACCGGTCCACCTTCACACAATGCTCTACCCCCATCAATATACGATAGCACCAGTCCACGTTCACACAATGCTATACGCCTGGCAATATACGATAACACCAGGCCACGTTCACACAATGCTATACGCCCGTCAATATACGACAACACCAGGCTATGTTCACACAATGCTATACTCCCGGCAATATAAGATAACACCAGGCCACGTTCACACAATGCTATACGCCCGTCAATATACAAAAACGCCAGGCTATGTTCACACAATGCTCTACGCCGGTCAATATACGATAACACCAGTCCACGTTCACACAATGCTATACGCCCGGCAATATACGATAACACCAGGCCACGTTCACACAATGCTTTACGCCCGTCAATATACGATAGCACCAGTCCACGTTCACACAAGGCTATACGCCCATCAATATACAATAACACCAGGCCATGTTCACACAATGCTCTACGCCCGACGATATACCATAACACCAGTCCACCTCACACAATGCTATACATCCGTCAATATACGATTACACCAGTCCACGCTCACACAATGCTATACCCTTGTCAATATACGATAACACCAGACCATGTTCACGCAATGCTCTATGCCCGTCGATATACGATAACACCAGGCCACGTCCACACAATGCTATACGCCCGTCATTATACGATAACACCAGGCCACGTTCACACAATTCTATACGCCCACCAATATACGATAACACCAGACCATGTTCACGCAATGCTCAATGCCCGTCGATATACGATAACACCAGGCCACGTCCACACAATGCTATACGCCCGTCATTATACGATAACACCAAGCCACGTTCACACAATTCTATACGCCCACCAATATACGATAACACCAGGCCATGTTCACACAATGCTCTATGCACCAGTCCACGCTCACACAATGTGATGCGCCCGCCTGGCCCACTAGGTTGGCGCGCTCAGCAGCTCGGAAGAATGTTAGTATAATAACCAAGTCTTTTTTTAGGTTGCAGATGACAAATGTGCAAATAACCATATCCAGATAAAACTAGAAAAAGCTTATCAAGGAGACTCTTCTTCAAATATCACCGTCAAGATGAACGATTTTAAGTACAGCATTGACTTTTCTAAGATGCTGCAGAAGAACCGAGAGTCCGGCACAGAACGACGGTTAAGACGTCGTCCTAAATATTTCTCTCCAGATGACAAGATAAGAGTTCTAAGGTTCGTCAAGAAAATATTTAGAAAGAATGAAGTGAAAGTGGTTATCTGAATTAAGCAGTAAAAAGGCTAAGATGAAAATTATACCGAAGTTTCTTTAATGGTATTGTAAACCTTACTTGTTGGTTAGAATACAGTGATGTGAACATTTATGTAGTAATGAAGACTGTTTTCCTGATACAAAAAAAGAAGGTTAGGAAAAAGGTTAAATGAAAGAAATGGTTAAGTTTATTTTGATGAGAGTATCATGAACTTATCATGGAAAACATTTTTTTTTTAGCGCTGAAGCAAAGTTAGGTGTTGAAGAGAGTTTACCGTCACCAGTCCCACAACAGGTCGCTTTACCCATGTCTTGGATACCGATGCCAGGCGACCGAGAGGCGATGTTGGTTGACGTCCCGAAAGATAGTATGGACTTCAGGGACATTACACTGAGATTTCAACTTACCCTTCCCAACTCATCCATCATTCTGCTCAAACGAATTCAGAATCCGACTTTGTGGATGGCCATGAACTTGTAAGTACTTCAACAATGAGAGAACTGATAGAATGAGAATGAGCTATTTCTATGTACTGTTTCTGATTGGATGAAACATTTCATTTGTGATATCACGACAATAGGATTTTTTTCATACAACATGAACTTCGTTTTGATGCGTTCGAATTCTAGTAATTTCTCAACCGACTAACTTGTATACTAGTTTACATACATACATTCATTCATTCATTCATTCGTTCACTCATTCATTCATTCATTCATTCATTCATTTGTCTATTCATTCATTCATTTGTTGATTCATTCATTCGTTTATTAAGTCAATCATTCATTCATTCGTTCATTTATTCATTTTTATTAGGAAGAAGAGTAAGATGGAACGTGAACATGGGGAGGGAAAAGTCGCTGAAATGAATTTGTTTCACGGAACCAAACCAGATGCTGTCAATCCGATTTGCGAACACAATTTTGACTGGCGTCTTTATGGCTCAGCTACAGGCACTCGCTTTGGGAAGGGTGTTTATTTCGCTCTCCAGTCTGCCAAAGCGGACCAGTATGCGAGCCAAGACGAGAACGGTCTATGCTTCATGTTCTCAGCCCGAGTTCTTCTGGGGAGGTATACACAGGGCAATAAATCAATGAGACGCCCCCCACCAATAGACCCTGCACAACCCAACAAGTTGTTTGACTCGTGCAGGGACGACCCACACCATCCCAGCGTATTCGTTCTATTTGACAAGGATCAGTTCTATCCAGAGTTTATCATTTGTTACAAAAAGTGATCGTTCCAGACGGTCATTTGTTACAAGAAGTGAACTTTCCGGATGGTCATTTGTTACAAGAAGTGATCTTTCTGCACTGTCATTTGTTACAAGAAGTGATCTTTCCGGACTGTCATTTGTTACAAGAAGTGATCTTTCCGGACTGTCATTTGTTACAAGAAGTGATCTTTCCGACTGTCATTTGTTACAAGAAGTGAACTTTCCGGACGGTCATTTCTTACAAGAAGTGAACTTTCCGGACGGTCATTTGTTACAAGAAGTGAACTTTCGGACGGTCATTTGTCACAATAGGTGAACTTTCCGGACGGTCATTTGCTACAAGAAGTGATCTTTCCGGACTGTCATTTGCTACAAGAAGTGATCTTTCCGGACTGTCATTTATTACAAGAAGTGATTTTTCCCGATGGTCATTTGTTACAAGAAGTGAACTTTCCGGACGGTCATTTGACACAATAAGTGATGTGTTTAGCATTTTCTAATTAAAGATCAATCTATATTTTGTGTTAAATTATAAAAAAGATCATCCTTCATTTTCTGGTCTGTTTAAAGAGGACATAATTCTCGATATCAATAGATATGAAACTATTTGGTACAGTCAAGCTATCAATAGTAAACATGTAATTTAACAGTCTCTCTTATGTTCAAATTGCTTCGTTAAATAAGTCCGGGCCATTTGGAGTTACAAATATGTCGGTTCATTTTGTGGGGTTTGTTATTTCCGATCCATCATTCACAATAAGAATTATTCTTTATTATAATGGTGATTTTATGAATTTATGCATCTGGATTTTCTCTTTGTTGTATAAAGTATAAAGTTTATAGGCAGCGATCCTTCTAGAATTAATAATTTGCGATCCTTCAATAATTTGATTTCTAAGAGGGATCTATCTGGAGTTTTCTAGTTATCTAGAAGGTGATCCTTCTAGACTCGCAAATCATTGATCAATTTAGAATTTGTCACATAATACATGAATTGATCCTTCTAGCGGGTTGTTTGTAGCATGAATTGATCCTTCTAGTGGGTTATTTGTAACATGTAGTGATCCTTCTCCGGGTTGTTTGTAACTTAAAGTGATCCTTCTCGCCGTTTATTTGTCACTGACGTGATCCCTCTAGTGGGTTATTTGTAACATGAAGTGATCCCTCTAGTGGGTTATTTGTAACATGAAGTGATCCCTCTAGTGGGTTATTTGTAACATGAAGTGATCCCTCT
>JAVFBW010132594.1:0-13643 GCA_034783835.1 Mopalia ciliata
ACTTCTTCTTCACAACCTGTATTTAGACTGATTCTGTAGAGCTTTTCCACGTCTGATTCGTCCGGAAAATAAAATGATGTAGACTACAATAAAAACAACTGAATCGTAATAAGCCCTTGGTCTCATATAATATCCCCTTAATTGTCATTTTTCATAATAGCATCCATAGTTTTGCATTGTTGGCTGTAAATATATGGGGGTGTCCGGCTCTGCACACAATGACCTATATATAGCATTTATGTCATTGTCTGCGCTTTGTTCTGTTGCTGTTGTTATCTCGCTTCAGTGGACCATTTCTTAGTCAACTTGAATTGGGAGTGTGCCCTGCTGAGGCTTAACTTGCACACCATGTGGAATATATTCCAATCGTCTTTGCATTCATCTTGAAAGTCTACACAAGATGATAGGAGCACAAATGAAGGTTTGATACAGTCCTTTGGTGTGAGGAGAAATCATTTCTCACTTTTTTGGTAAGTGGAACTCTTTTGTACATATCTAAAATATAAGTTTATTTTACATTAGTGACATTTTTTTCCACATATATGAAATAGTTAGGTTTTGGTGTTTTAGTTTACTTATGAGGGAAATAATTTCACACAGGTTGAAAATATTTCTATGTATGTTGAACAGAATTCTATCTATGATGAAAAGAAAAAAAAATCATGGGTTGGGTTAGGGGGTTTAACAAAGACACCTCCCGGTTTTTCATCGTATTTAAGCAGGGCACAGTGATGTTCAGGTGACTTTTGTCAGGTCCTGGATTAAGCCGTGTACTTTTAGCACGCTCACCCTTCATTATAAACAGGTCACAACCTTGAACTATATATAACATTAGCACAAACAAGTTGTTTAAAATCATTTACATAAGCACCAGAGAACCCAAAGAGGGAAAACTATTAAGTAGTTAGCTTTCAGTTGGGATAATCTTAAACCAAGGAGATAAATGGGTAAGTGTGTGTGAGATTGTTATTAGTTTGAGTAGTTAATTTTACCAGGGCCAGATAGGGATTATGTCGACTGTTAATAATGCTTGCTTATTTCGTACGACTTATGGGCAACGTATGTCAATTAAACTGTAGTACCGCACAGTAAAACCATGGAGTCGTCGGGAAAGTCATTGCAGTAAATACAATTTTGCCATAGTATTTACACCATAGCTCCGAACGCACTGCCCTTTGCTTAAGTCCTCAGCAGGAGAGATAGAAATAAATCCAGGGTCTCCTTAAATAGAGCATAACAGGATGAGCAGTATTCATATTATCACTATACCTGACAATTAAGTCTATAAGATAAGTATTCGTATCAAATAAACCTGTGGATGTAACGACACAACCGCACAAAGTAAGGTTATGGTAAAGGCTTCCTTTTGAACTGCTGCGTTATGTACTGAGGGTAGTTACAGAGGGACCATTTCCTGATCAACTGACTGTGAAATAATTAGGTTCTTGTGTTTTACTTTACTTATGTAAAAATCATTTCACATATGTTGAAAATAATTTCTACTTATGTAAAAATATATATGATATTTTACATATGTGAAATTATTGTTCCTGTAAGTGAACATCTTTTTAACATAAGTAAAAAAGAATTTCACATATGTGGAAAAAAATGTACGAAGTACAATAAAAGCAAAACTAATTAGACATTTGTAGAATAAAGGCAGAAGTGATGAAACGGCTTGCCATACATATTGAGGTAATATCAATCATTTGTCATCAAAGCCACTTCGCTGTTGACAAATTGTAAATGTATTTCCAGGGTTATGTCGAGATCGAGCGCGACATGTCAGTTTTAGGCTGGTCCCCTTGGTACAAGCATCGTTAAAACTAACGAATGTAACATAGTTCGAAATTAGGGGCAGGTTACCAGACTATGTTTGTTTGTCAGATGATGGTTATTTGTCTCAAGTTCGACATAGCTCCACATAAAATGCATGTCATACAATATCATTTACACGGTTATTGAGCATGCTGATGGATATCCAAAGAAGTGTAATGGATCTTTGGAAGCGAAGTAGGAAGCCGTACGGCGCCTGACCTTATTTCAAAAGTTTTCGCATGGCATACACACCCAGCCTCAAAATCATATTCTGGTCACTGGTTATGGTAAGCCGTTTTATCACTTAAATTGTAATTATACATATTTTTTTCTGTTTTACATATGTAAAATAATTGACTTTCCACGTATAAAAAAGATTTCCACATTTGAAAAACAATCCCTAATATGTAAAAAAGATTTTCACATATGTGGAAAACTTAACAGGTATTCTCTTTTAAGGCTACGTACGGCTCAGGATGGTAATTTAGATAACTGAATATACAATACATCGATATACGTATTCGAATTTATTACTACCACTGGTTCCGGCAAATATACATTTATAGGGATAAAAATGTTAATACATAAATACAAATAATAAAACAACAACAAAGGCAATCAATTTTTTTTTTTTTTTTTTAATTTAAAAGATACATCGTTGTGAACCAAACTGTTCGTTTAATAAAAAATACAGGTCTGGTAGAGCGCCTGGAGAATGGGGAAATTACTGTTGTGGCGGAAGGATACATGTTTGAGTTCGAGCGAAGGGGTCGCCTGAAGGCAGGAGCTTACGTCCCTGAAATCTGCCTTCTTAGACCAGATCTGGTGAAATCCTTGTATGAGGAATTCGTCCACGCAGGAAGTGACGTCGTTCTTGCATTTACAGTGAGTTTATAACTATTAAACAAAAACAAAAAACAGACCGTGGAAGATGTAACGAAACTTGTGCTGTTCTTGTGGAGGTGTGTCTATTTTTAAAAATATTATAATGATTTATCTTGCATTACATTTAAAATTGAACATCGATGGCCTTGCTAATAAAACAAAATGAATAACAGAAATGGTGATAATTCAAAAAACCTATGATATCTGTAGTTTTTATTTCAATCCTGTTTGATGAAGATTTTCGAAATTGAGAGTCGATTTAAAATTAACCAAAAACGAGCCGAAATTAGGTCATTGAACGTCTACTTATCGATTGACAGAGCCCTGACCCCGTTGATGTCACTATTTTTTTTTTACCTTTCATAATTACGCCTTATTAGACAGTACCAATAATGTACTACAGGAGTTTAAGTATGCATGATAAAACAGATGTCGTTTATTAACTTGATTTAAATTGATTTGAATCGTTGCAAACAAAATTATATGAAAATAATCACTTTTACTTCAATGAAATCGCTCTGATTCATTTATCAAATTTAACTTTTATATTCTAGCCGGTTGATTCACTCTTGGGAGCCTTAATAAAATAAAAGTGCGAATCAATGTAATTAGAATAATCACAATACTAGAAGTGACTTAATGTGATTGGAATAATTATGAATCACAATAATTATTGTATTTATTCTAGTCGCATTGGTTGGCTTCTTTATCAAATGTAAGTTCACAAAAATGAATCAACCACCTTGAAATAAAATATAGATTTTAATAGACCACTGATAAAACTTCCATTGAAGTTAAGTTTGTTTATTTTCTCAATTCTGTAAATGTAGAACTGTAAATTTATTAAAAATATATTACTAAATTATTTACGATCCATCTTGTTATCACAGTACTATGCCCATAGAGAGAAGTTACGAGTTATAGGCAGAGAAAATGACTTGGAAAAGATCAATCGCACAGCCTTGAAGTTAGCACGCGAGGTAGCAGACGACACAGGCACACTTATGGCGGGAAACATCTGTAACACGACCGTTTATGACAGAAATAACCCAGAGAGCTTCAAAGAAATAAAAAAACATGTTCAAGGTTTGCTAAATTTATTGATATTACATTATAGCGTGGACTATCCAGTTTACGTAACAGTTTTATGTTATTATTACAATTTACAAAATGTAAATACTGCGAATTATGCGATGACGATATGGTAGCTTTATGGACGCTACAACAAGGAAAGTATAAAATATGGATTATGATGCTACAGGGATGGCAGCATAAAATGGGGATGTGGACGCTACAATGCAGGGTATATGATAATCTGATGTGATAATACAACAGTTTAAATGTTGATGCAACGAGCTCAACGAGCTTGCAAGTATAATATCGTGCTGTTAATTTTTCCATAATTCCATTCCAAAAGTAGCAAAACTGTTTAATGGGGCAAGTATAAAAGCAAGACAATGCTGTTACGATAAAGACAGTAACATATTTTTTATGTTAATATGTTGATGTCCATATCTGGATGTTAATGTTCGGATAGGGATAGATAAATATCAGGATGCCGATGATTTGACGGCAAACAATAACGCGAAGTTTATCGCACCATTGTTACATGTATATTATAATATAGTGAAGTCTGTCCTACTTCACGACATTATCAAAGCAACAGCTAAAAATTATTTTCCCTTCAGGATAAAACATATGCTATTAAAATATACTTAATTTACAAAATGGTCCTTCAAGATCACCTTACCTTCAAGGCTACACATACCACAATGACAACGCAATGTTACACATGACTAGGCAACACTATTATCAATGTTATACATATTGATATAATTCACTCTCATCAAAAGTGATAAAAATAGGTGAATGTCACTTCTGGGCGTCCATACATATGTATTCCACCAACAGACTAGCTCAGTTATTAGGACAATAGCCTGTTATTATAAAATACAAGTTGTAATATTCTTACACAGACTAGCCTTGATAAAATACAAAGTTATACGCTCATAAAAAAATAAAATAGTGTCCTAACATTCTAGATAGTTACGGTAATGTTAAACGTGACTGGTGACAAAATAGAACAACCCATTAAAATAAACAATTTGCCTACAGGGAAAGAAAACAAAAGTTTCGAAAAAATGTTTATGCTACATATTACAAAAAGAAACATACTCACACGACTGGCTTCAAAAATACCAGTTTAGGACAGCATTGAACGACAAGCGGTTTTCTGCAAGATAACAAATTGTGCAATATAAAGCTAGAAGACGTTTCTTCCTACAACAAGTCTATGGCGATTCGAAGCAACAATACAACATATCAATAGGTTACAACATTTGGAAACTATGCTTTCCCACAAAAGATCAATAGCTGTGCAGTTTTCATGCTAATTTACCAGATTCCGAGTTACCAAACTAAATAAGAATATTGATCGATTTATAGACTACTCTTACAACGGAAGCCACTATCGGACATAACAATTATACGCCAATTGCATTAATTTGCGCGAAAACGTTGAACTCTGGAACTTGTATATACATGTATATAGAACCAAGATTAAACGTTATGTTTATATAGAATACCTAAACACATAACCGTAGACCGAATAAATATACGGTTTTACATGTAAACGTTTTATTAAGCATAACAACTTAAAAGTAAACATTTTAACATAGTGATAAACATATTAAGAATATGTAAGAACAGTATACGTAAAACATATTTTGTTCTATTTATCGAATAAAGGAGCAAATAGAATGGGTGGTGGAGGAAAATGCAGACTACATAGTGGGTGAAACCTTTGGGTGTCTTGGAGAAGCCATGATTGCGTTGAAGGCCATTCAAGAATTTGGGAAAGGTTTGTCATGTGAAACATCTTTTGTAGCGCCCTAAAAGCAACTTCAGGCAGACTCTTAACCATCAACTGCAAGAAACTATCACAAGCGTATTTAAAGTAGATGGCTGGTAATTAGAGTTTTGTGTATATAATAAGTTAAATGATAAATATTGAAAAAAAACGTGCCTCATATAATCCGATTGGTTTATGCAAAGTTAAGAAGGACGTTAGATGATTTCATTTTGGCTTGGTAATACCGGGGATAAGTATATACGGCGATAAGAAATATCGCTTCCCTTGGAATCAGTGATCCGTGAATGTTTTACTCGGCTGGCAGGTTATCCATCAAAGAGAGTTCTTTTTAGGCTATTTTTTGTATGAAAGCATATTATCTGTTGTCGTTTCATAAAAATGACCAGTTAGAATAATATCCCTTCGAAATATACCCTTTTCCAATAAACTTGATGGCTGTGTGCTTTCATAGCCTTTACAGTCACAACACCTGTTACTTTCGCAACAAAAAGCAAACTGAAGGGCCACCATCCTGGCTGTATTGCTGTTATTATGAACAAATTTATTCTTTAATTCATTTCAACAACCCTTTTTGAGAAAACTTTCATTCATATTTCACGAGTGAATATTCTACTTACTTTTTTGAGTTTCACTATTAATTGTGCAATCACGGACCGCGCAATCGACGGGAAGCTATGTTTCTCATTCCACGATGCAAATCCTGGCTATAGGCCTTCAACCGACGATGTTATACATGTTATACTTTTCAGGCGATTTGTATGATTTTTTTCCATCTGAGACTCTCATTGAGCAAAACTGATCTTTCCTGACCACTCTCCGTCGACACCACCACCACAACCATACCAACCCCAACAACTTCCCCATATAAAACACACACAACAACCGCCCACTGTATACCCCGGGTGGTAAGCCTACAAGCATGCAATGCATTGATAATTAGGTAGGTGAGAGTAGCTGGATCCAGCTATGTAGCTTCAATCAGTTACTGTAGCTGACTGCAGCTACGAAGGCATAGCTGGATGCAGCTACAAGAGGGTAAAACAGCACATTTTCCCTGCAGCCGGTTCATCTGTACAGGACCATCTAAAAGCAGTTCAAATACCATTTAGCAGACAAAATTCTTCGATTTAATTAACACTTAACTGGTTATTGAACTGCTTTGAGATGATCCTCTGTACAGATGAACCGGTAACAAGGTAAATGTGTTGTTTTTTTAACCCTCTTCTAGCTGCATCAAACTATGCCTTCGTAGCTGTATCCAGCTATAGTAGCTGGCTGCAGCTACATAGCTGGATCTAGCTACTCCCCCTACCTGATAATGCTATTAGTTTATTTGAATCAATCTTATCAGAAATAGTATCGGAGTTGGACAAGTTTGGTGGAAGTAGTTTATATTTCATAGTATTATGTGATTCCCTACCATAATCCTTCATTGTGTCTTCTGTATTAGGACTACCGAGTGTGATTACTCTGACGTCACGTTACCATGACGTCACAGAAGATGGCGTTGACTTAGTTGAGGCTATAAAACAACTGCAGGAAGCGGGAGCCACCGTGGCCGGGTTGAACTGTGGACGAGGACCTCAGACAATGATGCCTGTTCTTCGGAAAATAAAACAGACCTGCAAGGTATTGAAATTGTTCTGTAACAAAATTTCAGATAGAAAGTCTGGAAACTTGACAAATTATAACAATATAAGGACGAACAACGAATGAAAAAGAGAACATCCGTCAACAAATTCTATCACAATAAATGAATTATAAATAATGATTTCATTCAGACATACACACATACCTGGGAATTTATAACCAAAAACAATGTCTGGCTATCATCTCGTGAAGAGGAACTTTTCTCCTGTTGAGTTGCTACCCGTTGTTAAGATTTGGTAACTGCGAATGAACAAACTTAAAATAAACGTTAACAAGTTATTATTAAAAATAGTCCAAAGGTTACATCGTATCCCTATATGTTAAAAAAAAAAAAAAAACTTTAGGCGCAGAATTTGCAGTTTAAGGAAATATTCAATCGGTTTTGAATGCATATGTAATTATATTAAATTCAGATTACCAGTCGTGTTCTACACATGATACTGGAAATGGCCTGGAAACTGATTTTTAAAAAGTAAAAAGATGTTGACTCAAATGTATAACCTTAAGAGAAAGCACGACAGAGAAGTGGGGAAATGTAACTTTAAGATTTAGTGATTGTTTGATCAATTTAATACGCTTTAAGGCTTTTTTGTTTCTATATTTATCTAGGGCCCAGTTGCAGCGCTACCAATAGTATACAGAACACGGCAAGACTGTCCAATCTTACAATCTCTGACACATCCAGAAACTGGTAAGCTTATGGCTGTACAATTCTATTAAAGCATATTGGGAATTCTACATTTGGTTTTCTATCAACAATAACAACGCTTTAAAATCTAACCCCGGTTAGAAGGATTAAAACCGGCATCCACAACATAATCAACACCAAAAAATTATGAAGATTTTAAGTCTGAAAATTAAGCCCTGTTTAACTTTGTATCTAAAAAAAAGGCATCTCTGACAAAAAGAGGTCAGGCCAACATATGTCGGTTTTTTAAATGCAGTAACTCAGCAGAGTTGTCGTTCTTTCCCTTTCAAAATAAGGGTCTGTTTTGGTCTGTACCATTGGTGTGTTTTGATCCACATTTGGTTTTCAGATTATGTTACAAGATTATGCTAACGACCGATAGTAGGTCTACATCGGGGATTGCTGTGATGGTTGTATTTCGGAGATTCGTGATATTTGAGGCCATAAGAGTCGAAAACAGTCAGATATAAGCATCCCTGTGTACACAAAACCGGCATGTCTCTGACTTGCACTGCGATAGCCCATATCAGAACATCGATGACCACACACAAAAAATCTCTAATCTGATGTAATATCACTATTCTGGGGACGAGAGGTAACTTTGATAGCTTTAATTTGAAATTTGCTTATACGTTCTATGATGCAGTTGGGTCAAACTTTTATTTAAATCTCGACCATTTTAAAAGGTCGTAGCCTAAAAAGGATCCGCGTACGATTTAAGCAGCAAATTAGTTGTTTTGTTATTTAATTTTTTTTTTGAGCCCGCAAATTGATCTAATGCACGCTTCCCTGCGTACAACATTAGTCCCTACATGTGTCATGCCAGTATTACTACTATTCACCTCCAAGATATATATGTATGAGTACCTAGAGAGTGATGTTCTGGCAAGAGGAAAGCCTGCAAAATAGTGTCAGAGGAATAATTCAGGACAAGGTGTTCAAGGTTGTTCTTTTGATGGCTGTGGTAATTGTCGTTATCAATTGTTGATTATTCAAAAATATATAACCAATGTAAGTATTAATCTAATTATTTAATTAATATTAGGTGTTCAAGCTTTCCCGATGGAACTAGCTGCACAAGCTTGTGGCTTGGGAGAGGTGACGGAGTTCGCTCAGCAATGCAAGGAGATTGGCATAGAGTACGTTGGGCTTTGCTGTGGAAATGCAGCATGTTACACTCGCGCCGTGGCAGAGGTTTACGGTAGATCCCCTGGCGCAAGCCAGTTCTCACCGGATATGAGCCAACATTATGCGTACGGAACGAATCCAAAGTTCTCCAAAAAGTCCATTGCAGAGTCGGTGAGACAATCTTATGTCAAAAAATAAAAAATGCGACAACAGTGTTGCGGAATTAAACTTCATTTACAATATCCTTTGTTATTATTTATATCAATTCGACAATAAAAGCCTTTTTTCTCAAAATTATTACGACGATTTCATACCTGGCGAGTTCAGAACTGCGTGTTTTTATTCGAAACTTGCTTGGAAATAGAATGACGTTTTTTTTAAGTGGGGTGACTAATAATACTACCTCTGTGTTGCGCGATTGCGTTCGAACACAAAATCAAAATATAAGCGAAAGCTTATATAAATATATATATACATAAGGAGAATATTTTCAATGTTCAAACTAAACAGCATGTAATGCTATTATTTGCTTTACTTGCAAACTTTAACTTTAAATTAAAAAAAAAAAAAAAAAATGAACACGATTTCGTTGAGATCATACAAATACTGCATATTTGCGATTGGATCATCATGGTTTGTCAGCTCGATGTTATCATGATGGTCCATTCAAAATTTACGGTACATTTGTGTTTGGACACTTTTATCAGTGGTAAACATTAATGAAATAGACTTACATTGTTAGATGCATTGTTACCCTCGATGCAGACTGACCTCACGTGGAGAACATCTCCACCTGAGTTGTTATTAAAGCGTCTGCTATGCTGGAGAAGGCTTTCACGTGAGCAAAGTGTAGACATTTTTGACGCGCAGGGGTGAGGTTGCATGAAAGACTATTTCTTTTTACACCAGATCAAATCACATTAAGCGGATTAGAGATTGAACATGGCGTGACATCTTTTAGCGGATTCAAATTTAAAAAAAAAAAACGCTTCGAGCCACCAGCCAGTGGAGAATACGTTTCAATGTCCCTTGCTCCTACATGCGTGTACTATTACTACTATTTCACGACATGAACCGTAATCCTGAAATTAAACACATCGTGTGACTCACTCATCAAGCGAGGGTCGACAGAAGGACTCGATCCTATATACAGTATTCAGGGAGTAGTATCAGTAAGTGAACTCGCTAAACAATGCGTCATGTAGGATGTGGCGTACATTTTATTGTCCGGTTTTAGAGTATTGTTAGGGTAAGATTTAGGGTTAGTTTGAGGGTTAGTTGTAGTATTAAATCTTACCTAGACCGTAAAATTCGCATTGTGTCTTACATGACAGATATACCCCCAAAATACCTGCACTTTATAATTCAATAGCTGATTGCTCATGATTCTTTGTTCCATCATTAAACATATCGTGCATTCCGTGGAAACAGAAATCCTATCCTTTGTTTTTTGGGGAAGGTTTAATCTAATCTTCAGTCATCGCTTACCACAAGTGTTAAGCGGTCCATACACGATCAATAAGAAGGACAATAATATTGTCAATTCACGATATAACAATATACTTGATCGTTAGTGGGTGCTATTGAAGTAAAAAATTTGATTGTGCATTATTCTGACAGAATCAAGTTTCGGTAGATATTTATGAAGGTTACGCAATAATATTGAGTCGTTGGAAGCACTCCGTCAGAATATTGCACAATATTTCATTATTTAGCTGGTCGCGGGAGAGGGAACATGTCTCGAGGAAAGAATACCAAGTGCATTTTCTACCCCAAGACGGACACTTTCATTACTGTCTAGCTTCAACAAATTTCTAGGAGATCGACGTGACCGAATTTCTTACGTTCTCTGAGCCCCTTTTTTTGCCCATTTCCTTCTCTTAGGCTTTTTTTTTTTGTCTAGTGTTATGGCAATAGCATGTGCCACGCGCGGATCTATGTCTGTTCACCTCAACGATTAGATCCCGAATGACTTGAATATTGCACAATATAATTGTACCATTCGTGGCCAACATAAGTTTCGTCATTATTATTGTCAATTTTATTAATCGTGTATGGGCAGCTTAAAAGAAGGTTTTTGTCCAGTGTGCAACATGAGAGACGTCTTGATCGTCACGTCATGACTGATTTCAGTTTTCGGCGCAAAATTACGATTCAGCCTTGAACATAAATTTGAATATCATGTATTTTCCACAGTGATCAGAACACATCTTTTCTTTTTAAAGAAAAAAATAATAATAATAATACATAAAGGGAAGTGATCTTAAGTAAAGTTTAATTATAACAATTATTTATAAATCCTATCACAGAATAGAACATACACTCGATGATTTTACATTCTTCGTGCTGTGCAAATAGTTTGGCTCTCCTAATAGATATAGAATATGATGGTGACCGTATCGTATAGCGGCTTGTTTTAACGTCAGAGGAGTCAATTTAGAAAATATATCTTCTCTATCTGAGAAGTCCTTTGTATCTAACTGCACGGAATGGTCGCACAGTAGAGATTTCATTATGATTTCGTCTCCTGAGATAGTCGCGTGTGCGAAATCTATGGAAGCTTCGTTAGTCAAAAGTGACTCAATAATTTTCGGATTAGCTCCGATTCTTCTGGCATATTCTATCAAAGATTCTCCATCTCTTTGTATATTTATTCGGCACCATGATTTTACTAGTTTATTCACGCGGAATACATTGTTTACAGACACGGCCTCCCAGTACCCGGGGGTCAGTTTCCGATACCAGTTAAAGAATTCGTAGGCAAAGAACCCAGTATGTTTAGAAATCAGTTCTTCGTGACTGTCGTCTACTTGGGCTCCTACTTTTAAACATGCTACCATCATCGCCAACAGACAATGCCGAATCGCTACGTGGACCGCTGTACGACCCGTATTGTCCTTAGCGTCTAAATTAATACCAGCATTTGACAACGTGTACACCATGGGGACCCATACACTTTCCCGAGACGCCACAGTCTTACGGATAACTCTATGTAGATATGTTTCTCCAGAAACCATGTCCCGTCCATTGACATCGAAACTTTTCAATTGTATTAACTTCCTTAGACGAGAGCAGTTGCCAGCGTCAATTGCCATTTGTACTTCAATGTGTGGAGATGGCAGACCCAGTTCTTGTTTGTCATATTTACTAACGTCACGCTCCTGTTCAGTCAAATTAAACTCGGACTCGCCTAGATCTGTGTTAACGTCAAGCAGATCAACACTTGCTACTTGATGTTTCTTGTCGGATAACGCTTTGCAGTTCACACCAGTTGTTTTTTGGTGTAGACGTAGTTCAACGTTGTCAGATTTCAGATCATTTGTCCGTTGCAGGTGATGATACAGGGGGATCTCAACACATTCAGATCCCATTATTAGCAGTTTCCCTTGAACCAGAGAAGTGACCTCTCAAGACTCATTGGAATGGCGTAGTGTCGATTGTACATTCATAGTCATATCCCTGTCCGTATGCATACATAACAGTAAAACTATCTCAGTCCGACATTTAGTTTAATCCACAACTCTCCTGAACTAGTAACAAAGCCGATTCCTTACATGTAGATCTAGTACAGATGTTCTAATCTCACGTCGGTCGCCATAGCGGTCTGACAATAATACTTATTAAAATGTTATGTTAACTTATTATCACCTTCTGTTGGTAACCTCGGCCGTCTTGTCCGTTGAAATGTTGGCAGTGGTAAATCCTATATCTCATTTAAAGCAAGAATTATATATTCCACTATTCTTCGAAACCAGATTCTAATTGAGTTGTGCACATATAATATACTTTTTCAATAAACACTACACGTATTGTCCTCTGTTGATATTTCGGCAGTAGTAAATCAGTTACTCCACGTATCCACCGTCAGTTATATATTTCAATATCTCTATGGAACTACATAAGTTTTCCGTAAACACAAGTATAGGATAATCACACATAGACATAGCCTACACTATATTACGCCACTTCCTTATTTCAAAATTTCACAATTGTATATAAATGGTGTCTCAACAACGAACAAAATGAAACATACAGGGGCTGTCATCGTTCATTAACTTGTGAGCCGATAATCAGTTTATACAGGCAGAGAATACTGTCGTATAAGGTGAGTAAAGTTAATATATACGGCTTATTTGTAAGTCCACAGAGGCGTCTTTCCGAATCGGTGTCATAGTATATATGTATATATCCTGTGGCACGCCTGTCAACATAGGTACACGCTGGTTTAGCTGTACAAAACCTAGCAGAAATAGTAGTCGGATTGTGGTCAACAAAGGGCGTTAATAGTTAGGCGATAAATGGATTTGGCACTGGTCCGTATTAACCAAGTTCTGACTTGCCTTAATCTAACCGATCTGGGCTGTTACGTGCCTTATTTTGACCGTCTCTAACGTTGATATATACATACAGTACTGTTACTACGTACAACACGTTTAACTGTTCAACTGCACGAGAATCCTGAAGTGTACCGGACGATTGTTTACACTGAACCGTTCAATAAAGCTGTTTGATCTAACATGGTAGATCGATATCATACATGTTCCAGTTCAGACAATCTAATTATTGATTTTAGTTGAACATTAATCGTAGAATAACCTGTAC